>PISW01007952.1:0-81141 GCA_004023785.1 Mungos mungo | reverse complement strand
CGGCCGGGGTTCGGCGGGACTCTGAGGCGCAGCCAGCAGGCGGCCGGCGTCTCCTGAGTGGCCTTGTTTGTTCACAGAATCTGGCTTCTGGCTCTCCACATTCTGGATGTTTCTGCATCAGCTGTGTCCCGCTGTGCCCCAGGGTTCCTGGCGTCCCCCTCGCCTCCCCCGGCTGTCCGCCTCCTGTTCCCGTTTGTGGCCGATGCACCTCGCTCTCGCTCCTGATCCCTCCCCTCCCGTCTTCCTTGCCCTGCCTTGCTTTTCTTCCCCCTCCCTCTCTCCCTCCCTCTCTCTCAGCAAAACACACAAGACACAGCGAACTGTGTACTTAATGACTAAGTGCACAGTTCGCCGACGTTGAGCACGTTCACGTTGTTGTGACTGTTGTGTGCCACCCCACCACCCGTCTCCAGAAGTTTCCATCTCCTGAAACGGAGACTCTGTCCCCACGAAGCACGGACTCCCCGCCCCCCGCCCCACCCTGGCCCCCACCGTCCACTCTCGGTCTCCTGGGATGGGACGCCTCTGGGGACCCCTTGTGAGTGGGGTCACGCAGGACGTGTCCTTCTGTGTCTGGCTTCTGTCACTGCGCACGGTGTCCTCCGGGTCCGTCCACGCGGTGGCAGGTTGGCGGGACGTCCTTCCTAGGGCTGAGTGAGAATATTCCGGCATGTGGGCGGACGCAGTGTGTTTGTCCCTGACCCACTGAGGGACACCTGGGGTGTTTCCACCTCTCGGCCCATGTGGCCCCCACAGGGGGTCAGAGCGACCTCGCTTTCGGGGTCTTCAGCTGTACGCCTAGGAACGAACTGCGGGGTCCTGTGGCTGTTCTCTGTGGTAGTTTTACGTAATTATATTTCACCGTTTTGGCCACCGCGCTGTTTCCCACAGTGGCTGCCCCATTTTCCATCCCCAGCAGCCGTGCGCAGGTCTTCTGACTTCACATCCTTGCCAGCTCCTGTTATCGTCTGTTTTTTGATGACGCCCCCCTCATGGGTGTGAGATCTCTCTTTAACTCTTCCTTGGGAGGCGTGAACTGCCAACTGTGAGGTGAGAGGCTGAGGCTGCCCACACGTCTACACCACATGCGAGTCCAGGGGGTCCTGGGGGGAGCCGCGTCCCCTCAGACTCGGTATGCTGAAGTCCTGACCCCCAGTACAAGGGGCCCTGGGACACAGACGTGCACACAGGCAGAAGGTCCTGTGAAGCCGGAGGCGGGGGGGGGGGATGCTCCTACAGGCCGAGGGGCACCAGGACTGCTGTGCCCGGCAGAGCCTGGGAGCCTGGGGCAGGCTCTGCCTCACGGCCTCGGGAGGAACCGGCCCGGCCTCCACCTTGATTTTGGACCTCTGGCCTCCAGGGCCGGGCGAGACGCCGCCGGCTGTTTGGGCTGCTCGGTCTGTGGTGCTGTCAGGGCGGCCCCAGGACTCCTGCAGGGAGGTCCCCTGCACCGCTCTCGGGTGTGACCGCTCCCTACAGACTCAGAACACACGGAAAGCCGGGACAGTCACAGTTATGCTCACAGGGATTGACGCCACAGAGTGAGAGGAGCCGAAGAGGCCGGCGGGGAAGAGGGCAGTGCCGGGGGGACGCCCCCGACCAGGTGGCTGAGAAACCACACACATTTCTCACGGCTCCGGAGGCCGGAAGTCCAAGATCAAGGCACTCGCGGGTTCCGTGTCTGGTGAGAGCCTGCTTCCTGGGTGACAGGTGGTCATGTTCTCACCGTGGCCTCACGTGCAGCAGGGCCAGGGTGCTCCCTGGGGCCTCCCTCACAGGGGCACTCACCCCACTCACGGCCGCTGTCCCCTCGTGACTTAATCCCCTCCCAGAGGCCCCCCCTCCCCACCCAGCACCTCTCAGCACGCGGATTTGGGGGACACAGACGCTAGCCTGCAGGACCAGCACAAAGCACGACGCGCCCACATCCTCTCCCTGTGCAGCCGGAGCACCTGTGACAACACACAGGGACTATTCTCAATCCGAGCAGCCCCCCCAACCTCCATTTCGGGGTCCAGAGTTTTTCCTGGGGCTCCACCACCGAGGCACGACTGATGCACTGTTGGATGTGCTGACTGATTCACTGACTGCCCACACGGCCGATCTCAGCCTCCAAGAGAACAGCTCCCAGACACTGACGGCACAGTCTGGGCTTTCCTTTTGAGTAATTCTAAATTCAGACCACACATCCTCTCACTGGGCTATCTTTACCCCCTTGAATTCCCACTCCATTGTCTTCTCGCCAGATTTGCCTTCTCAGATGGTTCTTCAGGAAAAGTTAAGAGACGACGGGCACCCTGGCCCCATGAGTACTTCGTGGGCTATCGATACATAGAAGGGGTCTTGCTCAGGACAATACAACCCCAAACGTGGCTTCCCTTCCAAGGACACCAGGGTTCCGGCGGCTGACTCAGTGCAGCAGGTGCTGGGTGTGGACTGGGGCCAGCGATGCGTGTTTCCCAGGCTGGATCAATCAGACTCTGGTGACCACAGCATTTCAGGTGGCGCCTGTCCCGCTGTCCGGCCCGATGTAACACTGACGGTGGCCGCTGTAAGGATGGCTGCGGGTGCACTGGGTGTTTTGACATCAAGCATATTCAGTACCGCTCAATTCTAAATATTTCATTTAATTAGCTATAATTTCCTCTTGGAATCCTTAATTCTCTAGAAGTAATTTTAGACTTTTCAACCCTGGTTTTATTGTTTCCAGTTACCTAATTTAACTGCACTGTCACTGCACTGTCACGAGACATGTGCGCCGAGTGTAGAGGTTTTGGGTTTCGTGCAGATTCGCTTCGTGGTTACGTGCGTGTTTAGTCTTTGTAAATATTTCGTGTGTGCCCGAAAAAGTTTATTCTCAGTGTAGGAAATGTAGGTCCATTAAGTAAACTTGTCTCGCGCTGAATTTTGTTATTGGGTCCATAAGAGTTTACAATTTTTCTCTCTTCCATTTCGTGCCTTTCGCGGTTTACAGGAGACCACCTACAACGCCCTGGCCGGCTTTTGAAAAAAATCTAACCTCACAGGTTCTTTTACATCTAAGCACATCTGTACTTCTTTTTCTCTCTTTCTCTGCCTTCCTCCCTTTCTCCTGCATTTACATCTTTTCCACTCTACTTTTTGGAAGCTATCCATTTCAGTTCTATTATCCAAGTGGATCTTAGTTTTTTCCATGCACATTTCACTTGACAAGGTCTGAAGTTAATCACGAATCTCTTTTTTTTTCCTCTGGACCTCAGGGTCTTTTGACTACACTCATGCCTCCATCGTGTAGCTGGCTCAGCCTGGTGTCTGTGCCCCCCAAGCCGGTCAGTATTCTCATTTGACAGACACCGTGCTTTTCAGATGCTTCTCCGTGTTTACCAGTTTCTGGTGCTTCTTGCATTTCACCTCCTTCTTCCGAATCTAACCTCATTCTTCCTCAGTCCGTCCTTGAGCAGCGTTTTCAGTGCAGGCGTGTTAGTGCTGAGCATCTCGGCCTTCCTGCAAACGTCTCCATTTCAGTCTCTACCTGGACCCGGTGGGTCTGGGTGTACAACCGTGGATGGTCATCTCTTTCCACCGAACACTCTGAAGATATGATTCCCTCGCCTCAGGTTTCTTTTCCGTTGAGAAATCTGTGGCCCTTAACCAGCATTCCTTCCTGGGCGGCACGCCTTTACTTTCCAGTTACTCCTATAATCTTCTCTTTGTTTGTATTCTGTGGATTTACTCTGACAATCTGTTTTATCTGTCATGCTTGGCATTGTGCCTTTCAAGTCTGAGGATTCGGTCTTCCAGCACTTCTGGCAAGTTCCCAGCTAATTTCTCTTCTACGATGGCCTCTGCCATTTGTCTAATCTCTCCTTCTCAAACTCCAGTGAAATATGCACCCTGCTTCTCCCCATGCGCACCTCAGATCACCCCTCCTCATGATTTCGGTGGTGGGCAGGACTATAAAAGGTTCCTAAGATTTCTGCCGCCAGCACACATGCCCCGTGTAGCCCCTTCCACACTGAATACAATGCCATGGTCACTGCCTTGACTAAGTCACATTCAATGAGCAAGGTGTCAGGGTGTGGCTCCCACTGTCGCCTTACATTTTGTAAGACTCCGTCCTAGGGGGGCGCCCGGGGGGCCCCGTCAGTTAAGTGTCCGACTCTTGGTCTCAGCTCGGGTCATGGTCCTACGGTTCAGGAGTCCGAGCCGCGCATCAGGCTCCGTGCTGACGGTGCAGAGCCTGCTTCAGATCCTCCCTACCCTTCTCTCTCTGCCCCTTCCCTGCTTGCACTCTCTCTCTCAAAATAAATAGATAAGCTTACAAAACACCACCACCCTATCCTAGAACACTGCAGTGAATTTCTCCCGCTCACCTGGACAATGTGGCTACTGTGTTGTCGGGGGCCTGTGAGCTAAGAGCAGCCCCTGGACAGCAGCTGGCAGGAAGTGGGGGCCTCAGCCCCACAACTGCAAGGAAACAAACTCTGGCAACAATAGGGAGCTCAGAAGTGGATCCTTCCCCAGCCGAGCCTCCGGTGAGAACGCAGCCCAGCCAACCCCTGGCTCACAGCCTCCTGAGACTCGGAGCGGAGGACCCAGTTAAAACCTGCTAGAACCCCAGCCACAGAAACCACAAGAGCATAACTGCACACTGTTCTAAGCTGCTACGTCGGCGGTAACGTGCTGAGCAGCCACGGCTGACCGACCCTCTCGCTCTGCGCTGGCCCTTCCTTTCCCCCTCCAGCCACAGGACTTTGCACACTTTGTCTTTACTGTGTGGAAATCTGTTTCTTCCGTGGGCACCTACTGAATTCATGCTCATCCCTCAGAACCCAGATAATGCACCCCTCCCCCAGGGAGCCCTTTCTGACCCCCCAGATCAAAGCTCCTTTTTACACAGAGTCCAAGCCCCACGGACACATCTTTATTTTCAAGTCTTAATTGTGGCTGTCATTTTAATTTATCTGGGGCTCAGCCACTCTGCTTTCAGCTCTCTGAGCTCAGGGACTCTCATCAGCCTCATTCAGGGCTGGGTACTCAGCACAGAGCATCCAGGCCCAGCCTGTCATAAATATCAGACAGACAGAAAGCTGAATGAATAGTGCTTCTATATTCAATGCTAAATAGCATCGGGCCCCTTCTGTGTCCTAATGACAGTGATGACAAGACAATTCAGAGAACACAGGAATCCTTAGAAAACCCACAGGCTTGTGGGGGGGAGGGTAGCAGGGGCAGCTGGGGCTGAATGAATATAGTGTGTGTGTTTGGTTGGGGGGGCGTGTCAATGAGCTCATACACTAAACTTGAGTTTCCAGCCCTAATCACAGAGGTGAATCTTGGTGTCTTTGTCCCCAAAACATTTCATCAAGTGATTCTTAGAGATTCCCTGGCTCCTCCGAAGGCAATCCAGCTCAAGTGTGAGAATAAAGGGCTAAGTGTTACACAGCCTCGCTCCCTGCCACCCCCGCACATCTCCCCTTTCTCCCCAGCTCCAGATGGTGGCGGTGAGGCATGGGGTGGCCATTCCCAGCGGGGACACACGCCCTCCAGGATGGAGTATTTTGGCTGGGCCCCAGCACAGGGTTCCGGCCTTGACAATTAACATGCAGCACAAGCAGATAAATATGAATTTCAAATGAACAACAAGTAGTATATATATATATTTTTGGCATAAGTATAACCCAAATGTTGCACAAGGTGTGTTAGGGACTGTATCAGTCAGGGCTCTCCGGAGAAACACAGCCCACATGAAGGAGAGCAAGAAGTATTTTATGGAATTGGCTCGCAGGACTGTGGAGGTCGGCGAGCCCAGAATCCGCAGGGCACACTGGAGACCCAGGGCGGAGCTGACGCTGCAGCAGTGTTCTGCCTCCTGGAGGCAGCATTCCTGGTCCCTGGAGGCCTTCAACTGATTGCATGTGGCCCACCCACGAAAGGGAAGGTCACCTGCTCTATTCAACATCTACTAACTGGAAAGGTAATTACACCTAAGAATTACCTTCACCGCAACTTCTGGCAGAAGGTTTGACTCATCAACCAGGCACCATGATACAGCCACGAGGACACATAAAATTAACCACGCCAGCGACACACTCCTGCTACAGAAGCAGGATTTGCTCATTTGAAATTCAAGCACATCTGGGTGCCTGGTATTTTTCCTGACACCCAGGCCTGCCGTTGGTGCCCAGGGACACCCCCTCCCCCAAAGCAGCCCTGCGACCCCCGGGAGGCGCCGGCTGTGGGCTCCTCGGGCCCCTCCCCGAGCCCGGCGCAGAGAGGGGCGGGTGCAGGCGCCAGGTGGACCAGGGGCCCCCGGCTCAAGGCGTCTCTGGAGGGGAAGGCCGCCCACCGGCGCACGCTCGGCCTATCGCACAGGCGAGGCAGGAGGCCGCAACTGCAGCTACTCTTCTCGCCCCTTCCCTGGAGAGGCCTGAAGACACGCAGAAAGTGCTGGACGCGGAGACAGCCTCGGGCTCCCACCCGCCTGCCGTTCAAGGCCTCGCGCGGCCTCGGCGGCGTTTCTCGGGAGACTACAGTCAAGGTCATGCCGAGCGGGACCTACGCACGGTGTCTTCTCGGGGCCTGGGCTCGGGTCTCTCGCGAGGTTTCTCTGTAAGGACTACGATTAAGTCCCAGCCTCGTGGGGCCGGGGCTCGGGGCTCTCGCGGGACTACCACCAAGCGATGGCCTCGCGGGGCCTGGGCTCGTAAGTCTCGCGAGACCGGACGAAGGGGCGGGCTGGACGCGTGAACACGGGAGAGCGTGGCTGCCCCGGGCCCTCTCGGGGCGGAGGCCTACCGAGGCTAAGTAGCCGGCGTCCTCTCGGCGGAGGGCGGGCGGAGGCCTGACCCTCCGCCGGGGATGCTGGCGGCCGCGGCCGCTGTCGTAGAGTCCGGAGCCGCGGAGGACGGCGCGGGCGCCCGGGCCAGCGCTCGGCCAGGCTCCGGCGTGTTCGCTCTGCGTCGCGTATTCTGTGCAGACGCGCTAAGCGGCGGCCGGAGACCGCTGTTCTAGTCCCGGAGCCCGGAATGTGTCACCTCACGTGGCAGAGAGGACCTTGTCAAGACCCCTAAGGCAGGGGGACTCAGGGTTTCCCGGGGCCCAGCGTCTCCACAAGGTCCTCACGAGAGGGGGTAGAGGGTCGGAGGCAGAGAGACGGGCAGACCCCGGCTGCGGGCCGAGAGGGTGCAGGAGGGACCCGCGGGCCGGGGGTGCGGCGCCTCGCAGCCAGAAGAGGGGGAGACGGGGCTCCTTGGGGCCCCAGGGGACCGGCCCTGCCCATGCCTGGGTGTTAGGCTTCTTGAGCCCAGAACTGCTTAGTAATAAATCTGGGTTCGTCTCCGGCACTGGGTTTGCGGTGATTTGTGAAACGGTTACCAGACCGGCACCTAGGGCACTGGTGGAGGCTGCCGCATCCGCACGCGTAAAACGCTTGCTTAGGGGGAGAGAAGGCTTCTCCAGCCCTGAGACGCCTCTCTTGCCGGCATCCAGGTCGCCTTCCCAGTGTCTAGGAGCCATGGAGCCCACCGTCGGTGACTTACAGCTTGTGCCACGGGCGGCCAAGGAAGGCCCGGCTCCCTGCACCTCGTGCTGCCGCCTGTCCCTCTGTGCTGTCGTGGCCACCGGCCTCGTCGTGGTCGCCCTGGGAGTCCTCGTGGGTAAGTGGCTGTGGGCTCGCACGGTTCACACACCGGGCAACCTGGACAAAGATGCTTAGAAGTGGTTCAGTCGTGTGCACATGATTATGATCCCAGAGCCAAAGAGTTGAGCGTGCAAGCATGGAATTGAGGGCAGGCCGGGAGCCTGGGCGCCTGGAGGGCACCTGGACCCGCTGGCGGTCTGGGGTGAGTGGGCGCCGGGGCGGGGGGCAGGCACTGCGTATTCACGGTTCCCACCACCAGGCTGTCCAAGGAAGTTTTCACGGTGAGGTGAATATGGAAACAAACAGCGGAATGAACACTCTTAGATTAAGAAATTTGAGCAGTATAAGAAATGAACAACGTAGTTTATGCTCCTACACTCCAAAGTGGCCCCCATTTCATATTTTTTTTTAGTAGACGGTCATATTACTTAGAGTGAACCACCCAAAAGTATGGTCTCTATACAATGTGCGGCTGCAGGTATACAGATAAACAGAGGAGGCTCTTTTTGTATTTCAGTAGAATGATCTAGAGAGGCCTACGTTTGAAAAAGTAGAGAGAGGTGCCGAATTGTAAGAAAAAACGTGTTTGTCTATGTGCGTCCATTGTTTTCTGGAAGAGAGCTCCAGAGCCTAAGTGACCGGTTACCTCTGGAGAGGACACGGGAGGGAGATTTGTCACCAGATGCCCTTTGGTGGCTTTTGATTTTGAACCATGTGGATCCATTACACCTGTTCGCAGAGTTGTCCTCCGCACTGGTTTTCCCCGCGCCGTCTCTGTGGCGACAGCGACCATGCGTGGCTGACGGTGCGGCAGGTCCCCACACAGACACGTTTCCATGGATAACGCCTTGTGCTGTTTTGGGAGAATTTGTTGTGCGTCAGCGGAGCCTGCAGACCCTTTGGGAGTTTGCCTTTTTCCGCCGGCGTTTGTCCTAGATTTGCCCTGCTGTTCGTCGGGAGGGTGTAGACGGCCGCTCCCCGTGAGACCGCGAGCCGGTTCCACCCTTCACCCCTGCGGACGGCGCTCTGTCCAGTGTCGCCTGCCTCGGTGCTTCCAGGGCTGGCGGCCAGAGTCCCGGAGGCTTCTTAGGGTTAAGTCAGTTAACATTAGGGGCGCCTGGGTGGCTTGGTCGGTTAACTGTCATTCTCCTGAGCTCAGCTCACGTTATGACCTTAGGGTCCAGAGTTCAAGCCCCATGTTGGGCTCTGCACTGGTGGAAGCCTACTTAGACACCCCCAACAAACCAAATCATTTAACGTTACGTAAATTTAAAACTCCGTTCCGTTTCCCCACCAGCCATGTTTCATGGGCGTCTCATGGATACTGCACTGGACAGTGTGGATCTGGAACATTCTGTCATCACAGGAATTTCTGTGAGGCAGCACTGCCCTGGAACAGGCGTATTCTGAGATGATAAGCTTCCTACAGTTTTATTTGGAGATGGGAAGGTCACCTTTTCATGGGGAAAAAAAAAGACAAAAAGGGCAGATTGAGGGGAAATGTCCTCATGTGGCAGAAACAGTAAGCTGGCAATGCTCTGTGAGTTTCCTTGGTTATGTGTAGTATAGACACGTTTCTTAGGTATTTTGCACACGTATTTGTGGGGAATCTGGGGTATCTCCCAGCCTAGTGTGTGACAGAGGCCCCCTAGTGGTTGTGGGAGTCAGATGCAGGAAAATGTATGCTGGGTGAGTGGGTGGACCCGTGAGTGTGCGCACATGTGTAAGCATGTGTGAGTGTGCTGTGCACATGCGTGTGGTTGTATTGTGTGAGCGCACCTGTGTCCTCACACCAGAGAGGCAGGGGGCGGGGCTTCACACTTGCATTCTAGAAGCACAGATACATTTTGGGAACAACGTAAGTATAATCTCCATCTGAAACTGAGGAAGGCTTTAAGAAGCACTTAACAATTTTTTAAAATGTTCTTTAATTAAAATTCAAATGCACCGCGTTCCCACACAGCTCACGATGTTAGTTGGTGACGTTCGCCTTCAGGGAAGCTGGGGGTCACGTGCGTGGGACGTGCCTGCTGCTTGCGCAGCTCCCTGCAGGCCCGAGAAAGGAGCACAGGCGGCGGGGGCCCCCCTGCAGGGTGCTCTTTTCTCTTTAGTTTCCGTTTCTTGAGTGAGAAAACCAGTTGTCTTTGGAATTGGCTCAGAATCTGTATCCTACCGTATTAATACCCAGATACTTACGTGTTTACCTAGGGGGGTGTTCATTCACAATAAGCGGAGTCGGTACCCAGCTGCCACGGCTTATGGGCCTGCTGCTTCCATTCTTGGTATTGCAGTTAGGGTCATGTTTAGTGTGTAATTTTGTGAGTTCTGACACATCCATGAGCAGGAGCCAGCCCTGCGCTCCGGAAACCTGGGACGGCCAGGCGCCTCGGGTGGGCGCCCATGAGTCCGTCACCGAACCGAGACCCGTGTGAGAGGTGAAGGGGGGCGCTGTTGGTGGTCACTCAGGGTGCCCCCACACCCTGGTGGTCGGCCCACCCCGTTAGGGTGACGGCCTCTGGGTGGCTGGGGGCCTTTGAGGCGGACGTAACTGCACCCTGACCCTGACCTCGGGCTGTCTCACGGGGCCCTGGTCTTGTCCGCAGCCTCCCTCTCCACACAGGGTGTCGACGTGGAGCACACGGCGGAGCTGCACGGGGTCCGCTACGCCCGCAGCTTGCAGCACGAGGCCTCGGACTACTACCGCGCCCTGACGCCCGCTCTGGAAAGCCTGGTGAGGGCGGCCGGGGGCTGCGAGCGGGCGAGCAGAGCGCAGCAGGGGAGGAGCCCAGGCAGGCGGGGAGGCAGGGAAGAGGGCACGGGGGGCGGAGAGGACGAGGCCGTCGTGACCAGCGCTGGTGGCCCCAGGAATCCAGGGCAGAGGGGCATCTGTGCGACAGCCCTGCTGAGTCGTAGGCACTTTTAATGTTTTTTATTTATTTTTGAGAGACAGAGAGGGACAGCGCAAGCAGTTGGCGAGGGGTGGTCAGAGACAGTGATACAGAATCTCAAGACAGGCTCCAGGCTCTGAGCTAGCTGTCAGCACAGAGCCTGACGCGGGGCTTGAACCCACGAACTATGAGATCATGACCTGGGCTGAAGTCGGGACGCTCAACCGTCTGAGCCACCCAGGCACCCCTCGTAGGCACTTTTAAAGGTTCAAAGCTGTATTCCAGGGGGGAGAGCAGAGCCTCCCACACAGCTGGTGGGAGCCTGAAAGGCCAGCTTGCTGTGGAAACAGGCAGGCATTCGGTCAGGAGGGTAAACATGACTTCCATGGGATCCAGCAGTCCTGTTTGTAGGGTCTACCCAGGAGAGATGCAAGTTCATGTCCTCACAGAAAACCCGCACACCCATGCTCACGGCGGCGTGATTCACAAGAGCCAAAACGTGACACGCGAATGCTCGTCAGTGGGTGACACGTAAACACAAGGAGGCCCACCCACACACGCGCCCTCGGCCGCGAGCAGGAGCGAGGCGCCCGCCCCCGCCGCCCGGCGGACAGACCCTGAACACACGACGCTCCGGGAGGGGACCGGACACGAGAGGCCCCGCGGGGTGGGAGCCCACATGTGTGACACATCCAGGACAGGCTCGTCCTCAGACAGGAAGAGGGGCTGGGGGTGGGGCGTGACTGCTGGGGGAGGTGGGGCTGCTTTGGGGCTGATGGAATATTCAAAGACTGGCTGTGGTGATGGCCGCACAACTCTGAGAATGCACCAAAACCCACCCAGTTGTCCGCTTTCCAAGGGGGAGGTCAGGTAGGTGAATTATATCTCAACTAAAGAAAATGTTTTAAATTTCATCGTAAGAGAGCAGGAGGGTCGCTAGGTAAGAGGAGAGCAGTCTGCCCATGGCCTGGAGGCTGCGTGACAGGACGTGGCAGGAGCAGGGCACAGTTATGAGTCCCCACCCTCCAGACCAGGCAGCAGCACGTTTCTCCTCTAATCAAGACAGGCAAGACCTACGGCCTTTGGGGGCCACTCTCCGGCCCAGCTACCAAACGTGGCCTGAGGCAGCTCCCGAGGTAGCATGGAGGACAGGTGAATTGATGGGTCGGGCCGTGTGCCAATAAAACTTTGTCAACCCCGACACAGACGTTTCATACAATCCTCATGTACCGTGAAATGTTTTTCTTTTTATTTTTTCCAACCATTTAAAAACGTAAAAACCATTTTTAGTTTGTGAACTGTATACAAACAGGTGATGACTTGAATTTGGCCCGTGGGTGTTAGCTTGCCGAGCTCAGCCCCGCACCCTGACGCTCTGTCCGGAACACAACACGAGCCTCTGCATGATGTACAAGTTTCTAGCCGCTACACTGAGGAAAAGAAAACAGGCTTGATTTTAATGTATTCTACTTAACCCAGAGTATCCAAAATATTATATCATTTGACGTCATCAGCATAGATAAAGCGGTATTAATGAGACCTTTCACCTTTTTTTCTGTTGAGTCTTCAAAACCCGGTGTGTGTTTTACACTCACATCGCAGTGTGGTTGCTAAATTTTCATAAGGAATACTCGTTTCGTGTGTAGATTCCATAAATTTCCATACCCAGGTTGCCTCAAACATACTTAAGAGTTTTCTGGTAACCATGCAGAGTATCTGTTTTAAAATCTAAGCATGAATTCACCAAAATGTAAAAGCCAGTCCCCCTGTGGCACCAGCCATGCGTCTAATGCCCAGTAGCCACGTGTGACCGGTGGCTGCCATGTGGGACAGGGCGGGTTAGAACACGGGCGGGGGACGGGGACGGAAGAGAAGCAGGTTAGAGGGAGTTTTAGGAGGCGGATGCTTCAGGAGCAGGCGCAGTGAGCGCCAGCCGAGCCGGGACACTGACGGTGCACAGGGAGGCCGTTAGTCACCCCACTGAGAGGGCAGGTGAACGGGGACATATGGTGGCCCTGGGCGTGGGCCACCTGCCGGGGCCGGGGGACTCTCCGGATCCCAGTCCCAGGACGAGGGCCCTTCAGTACTAAACCGAGACCGTGCATAGTGGTCACTCGAACAGCACACGAAAGATAAGGAAGTTTCTAATAGCATCTGTTTGCACAAAGCAGAGTTTAATGTAAAAATTCGCATAAAATATAATTAACCATTTTTAAAATGAACAATTCAGGGGTATTTAGTATATTCATAAAATTGTGCAGCCATCATCTCTGTCTAGTTCCAGAACATCTCATCACCCCAAAGCAACCCCATCCCCATCAGCTGTCCCTCTCCAGCCTCCTGCACCCATGAAGCCCTTTCTTGTCCATGGATGTGCCTGTTCTGGACGTTTCACACACGTGGAATCACTCCTGTGTCTGGCTCCTGCTCTGAGCGTGTGTGTTGAGGGCCCGTCCCACAGGCCCCTTGTGTCCGCACCTCGCTCCCGGCCATGTGGATGGGCCTGTTTTATCCATCCATCTGCTGATGGGGCAGTACTTCCGTCCGAGTAACTTCCAAGGGCTCTTCCCCATCCTGCACACAGCTCTGGGCTGCCGTGCGTAGTGAGCGGAAGAGGCGGCGCGGTGCCGTGCCCTCTCCAGCTCTGCGTGTTCGCAGCGGGTCCCCACGAGACGGCCGCCGGCCTGGGCCTCAGCGGCTGCTGCTGTGGTTTCTGTTGCAGTTTGTAAGCAGCTTTCGGGAGACAGAGCTGGAAGCCAGCTGTGTGGGCTGCACCGTGCTAAGTTACAGGTGGGTCAGGGCCCCCTTTCAGGCGAAGGAACCCCAGTGGACACCCAAGAGGTTCCAGAAGATTCCAACAGGAGCCCTCCCTCCCCAAGGGCTTCTCTTCTCCCTGCAGGGATGGGAATGCCAGCGTCTTGGTGCATTTCCGGCTGCACTTCCTGCTGCAAGCCTTGCAGTCGCTGAGTCTGGGCCTGGAGGAGGAGCTGTTGCAGAAGGGACTCCGAGCAAGGCTGCAGGGGCGCGGCCTCCCCCTGGCTGCCCACGGCACCGTTGTGTCTGCTCAGCTCACAGGCAAGTAGGCTGTTAGACCCCGAAGGGCATCAGGAGGAGGCTGTGGGAGAGGCAGCTGAACGTTGCATTGAACTTTAGGTTTTCAACAGCTGCTCGCTCCCCTGAGAAGAAAACATCCGCACATTGCTTTACCCTCAGTAGTACAGACGGGGGGGCGGCAAGCTGCCAGTGGCCAGAGTGTAACTGTTTTCGTCTCTGCAGCCTGTCGGGCCTCTGTCGAGGCCGCTTACTCTGCTGTTGTCATGTGAGAGTTAAAGATGATACATAAACAAATGGGCACAGCTGTGTATTGATAAAACTTTATTTGGATGATCAGATGGTGGGCCGCATTTAGCCCGCAGCCATTATTTGCTAACCCTGGTATAGAAATAAGAGTAACTGCCATGTTCTAAAATCTGATGAGACAGATTCCGTCTGAACCAAAAACTTCCCATAAAACCTGACGGTGCATCATGGTTGGAGAGCCAGACATGAGTTCACTCTGTCATCAGGGTAAACATTGCTTGCCTTGACCTCGTCCAGTTCCTGCTGGACATTTATGGCCCTTGCCCACCAGCTCTGACATTGCTAATTGAGTCTTAGTCACCTCAGTATCCGTGCTAGTTGAACTCTCCTTGGGCTCGTGCCTGCACAGTCCCTGCGGTGGCCACCTGCCCCGTGTGGCTTTGGAGCGCTTGTCACGCAGCCAGTGAGATGGAGCAGCGGAGTACTCCTTTCGGTTTCATCTTAATTGATTCAAGTTGGAGTTTGTGGCTCCCGTGGTAGAGCGTTCAGCTCTCTGATTTGCAGTCGATGTTTTCAAAGAACTACAGAACTCCCTGGATGAGCCTCTGTCTCTTGTCCATTTCACTGCAGGAAGCCAGGAAGCCCCCCTGACAGGAAGAGACCTAAAGTCAGGTATGTCCTGCCCTCTCCCACGGGGCTCCCCGCCCCCTGCAGAGTTTCTGGAGGGTCACCGGGGAGGCTCCCCAGGCCTCCTCCAGCACACAGACGGCTCCCTCCGATGCAGGGAGGACTCGTGCACACAGCCGCCCCGGGGGGCCGGCAGGGATGGACTTCCCATCCTGCGTGGGCAAACGTGCAAAGATGAGATGAAGGACACGGGGGCAAACACGAGTAAGAGAAAACATTACTGATGTTTTTTGAAAAGTGGTGGAGATCTGCTGTTAAAAGACAAAACACAAACAAATGCTTTGGAAAAAGAAAACGAATGAGTACCACATGGAGTCCTCAAGTAGGGTCGGTCCTGGCCCCACGGGATGCTGGGCAAGCATCCAGGGACATCTGGTAGTCAGGAGCGGGGCTCCTGGCACAGCGTGGGTGGGTGCCCAGCGTGCCGCTCCGCCCCCACATGCCCGGACGCCCTCCCGGAGAGCTGTCAGGCCCACACGTGTACCGGACACTTAAAATGGCTAACGTAAACTTTACGTTATATGTGTTTTCCTGCAACTTGAAAGTTAGATTTCTTTTTGTAAATCTATTTCTTAATGTTCTATTTCCATTTGAGAGAGAGAAAAAGAGAGTGCGAGCAGGGGAGGGGCAGACATTTTTTCTATTTGAGAGAAAGAGAGAAAAAGACAGAACATGAGCGGGGGAGGGAGCGAGAGAGAGAGGGAGACACAGAATCCGAAGCAGCTCCAGGCTCTGAGCTGTCAGCACAGAGCTCAACGCAGGGCTTGAACCCATGAACCACAAGATCATGACCTGAGCTGAAGTCGGACGCTTAACTGCCTGAGCCCCCCAGGCGCCCCAAAAAGTTCAATTTCATCTGTGTCTTACTCAAAAAAATGTGGGCGCTCAAAAATGTGGAGGCACACACGGTGTGCCTCGCTCCCGTTTTATGACCCCGGCCTCTGTGCTGACTGGCGCCCTCGGATCGGTCTCTGTACTGGTTCTGAGAAGATTATTTCCAAAACATTTAGGGCCAAGGAAGCAAAAAAGAGATGTTTTCCACGCTCTGAAGGCTCTGAGAAGCAAGCAGCGTCTTGCTGCGGCCGGGAGATACGGAGTGGGCTCAGGAGCTTGGTTCTTGTCTGCCCTCAGGTCGCTGCCCAGCGAACACCTTTTCCTGCCGAGATGGCCAGTGTGTGACCAAAGTGAACCCAGAGTGCGATGACAGAGTGGACTGCTCCGACGGATCTGACGAGGCCCACTGCGGTCAGTCCCCTGCCTGGCCAGTCTCTGGACGTGTCCCCTCTCCGGGGTCAGCTGCTGGCCCTGCTGTCTGGCCCACTGTGCACATTACGCGCGGCACCTGGGCTTGGCGTCACGGCCGCTGCGCAGAGGAAGGGGGGACACCCAGGACGGTGGCTGACGGGCTGGGGGCGTGGTAAGCCTCGGGTGCGGGGGGCTGGCACTCCGTCCTCGGTGCAGGGGGATTCGGGCCGGGGGGTCTTACAGTCTCAGTGCTGTACGCGGAGCCAGTTTTCCAGCCACGGTAGCCCACGCCGAAGGGTAAGAGTGCAGGAGGGAAGAGAGACAGCCCTCGTCACTCACAGCGGATGTGATCGACTAGGAACGAGCCCATGAATCGACTAGCCGGGTGCTAGAAAACGAGGAGGCCTGACACTGAGGAGGGAAACAGCGCGAACAAAAGCTGGTCCTTTGCTTCCTGCAAGTAACCACGGGTTAGAAGATAAAACGCAAAACAAAAAATATCCCACATGTGATCAGTAGCAACACAAAGCATGTCAAGCCTGTAACGTTACATAGAATTGTAAGAAAACTTCACTAGACACAAAAGGGGCCCAAATGAGTCAAGACTTGACGTCCCACGAAAAGATGGATGCGTAAGAATTTTGAAACTTGCAAAATCTACGATGAGACCCTGGTGGCGTGTGGCACCTGGACGTGGAGGATGACCTGTGGGGGATGACTGAAATTGGCGGCTGTGGCCGGGGGTCCCCAAAGCCCCCTGAGGGTCAGTGACTCGCTGGAAGGACCCACGGAGCTCAGGAAGGCGGAAAGGTCACGAAAAGGCGCGCCGGGCAGAGTGGGGCTCGTCGACCCGCCGTGGGCAAGCCACGTGGACGGCGCTGGCCTGGCTGTCCCCGCAGCCACCCGCGAGTGCACGCGGTGTGGCTTGGTGTCCCAGGTCACACGGGCAGGTGGCACCGGCACAGCTCGCTTTAGGTGGGAGAGTCCGAGGGCTGGCCTGGACAACAGGGACGGTCCCTGTCGCAATCCAGAGGCTGGAAGCCAAGGGCAAGGTCGCAGGAGGTTTGGTTCCTTCTGAGCTGGCGGTGGAGAATCTCTCCGGGCTTCCGGGGCTCGTTGGGGGTCTGGACCGCGTGGCTTATGGAAGTGTCCCCCAGATCCCTGCCGTCGCGTCCACGTGGCACGCTCCCTCTGCGCATGCCTTTGTCCAAATCTCCCCTTTTTTGAACACATCAGTCTTTGGACTTAGGGCCCTCACTAATGACTTCATCTTAATTTGATCGTCTGTGAAGACCTATTTCCAAATAAGTCACATTTGCGGGTACTGGGGGTTAAAACTTCATCTTTCCGGGGGACACAACTCAGACCAAAAAACTTAGCCCCAGAGGTCAAGGTGATACCACATGGCCTCAGGTCACCGTGAGTTTTTGGATGACCCAGCTCCCCTGGGAGGTCAAGCTGCTCCTAAGCAACAGTCCGAGAGCCTAGAGGGCCCCTCCCGGGGGTGGTCAAGGGCCACAGCACTCGCTCGGAAGTGTGCGGCGTGTGGCTCGCTCTTCTGGGGTAATTGTGTGCCGCATGACACACGAGCTGCTGTGGAGACCCGGGAGGCCGTGTCGGGGAGGAGGCGGCAAGTGCCCTCCAGGCAGCTAGAAACAGGAGGAGGCAGGGGCTCGACCCTTTGCTTGACGCGTCAGCACACCCAGAATCAAGTCAACGGTGTGGCGTTCCCACCTGGACCTCGCCCTTGGCCACGAGCCCCACGGCGGGTGTGATGTGGCCAAGGGAGGGTTGCTCGAACGCCACCTGTGCTCGAGGCAGAGCAAGGGCCCCGGCAGAGACCTTTCCTGCCGCTGCCACGGGCGCGCAGCCGCGGGTGTTGCCCTGTCGGGCAGCTGGAGACGGGGCACCGGAGGGCCGGGGGACCACAGTCAGCAAAGCCAAGTGCAAGGGACCTAGAGTGTGTCTTTGAACGAGAGGGTGGCGGGGATGAGAGGTTCTGCGCAGGTGTGGCGGGAGCGCGGTCACGGCCCTGCCTCCTGAGGGCCCTGGTTGGCGGCCTCTGTCTTGCAGACTGTGGTCGGCAGCCGGGCTGGAAGACGGCCGGCCGGATCGTGGGCGGCGTCGAGGCGGCCCCGGGGGAGTTCCCGTGGCAAGTCAGCCTTCGGGAAAACAAGGAGCACTTCTGCGGGGCTGCTGTCGTGGGGGCCAGGTGGCTGGTGTCCGCGGCCCACTGCTTCAACGGGTGAGCCCTGCGGCCCGGCCCCGCCTTCCACCCCACCCCGGGGGCACCGCCTTTCCTGGGGGCCTCAGAGCCCCTTGGAGCCCTCTTGTCCCTCCCCCACTTCCTTTTCTCTTTGTTGTTATTGAATCTGAACGTGTTCTTATGTTTTAGATCGTGGTAAAATGTACACGGCATAAACTTACCACCTTAACCATCACAATTCAGTAGCATTGTTGTTCACACTGCTGTGCAGCCACCTCCCCCCCACCGCCCATCTCTAGAACTTTCCACGTCCCCAAACTGAGACTGTCCCCATGGAACACTGACTCCTGCCCCCCGCCCCAGCCCCGGCTCCCTCCACCTACTCGGTGTCTCTGTGGACAGGACTCATCTGGGGGCCCCTGTGAGTGGGGTCACACAGGGCGTGTTCTTCTGCGTCTGGCTTCTGTCACTGCTCACGGTGTCCCCTGGGTCCACGTGGTGGCAGGTGGCAGGATGTCCTTCCTTCCTGGGGCTGGTGATGTCCCAGCGCGTGGACGGACACATTGTGTTTGTCCTTCGTCCACGGAGGGATGCTCGGTGCTTCCATCAGCTCTTGGTGGCTCTGAGTCCTGATGCTGTGGACACAGGCGGGCGGTTTGAGTCCCCATTTCCAGTTTCTCTGGGTGTAGACCCAGGAGTGGGGTCGCTGGGTCATCGAAATCTGTGTTTAAATCTTTGAGGAACTGCCACAGTTTTCCCCGGGGGCTGCACCGTTTCCCGTCCCTGTGCGCCGCGTGGGGGACGCCAGTGTCCCCTGTGCTCCCCAGCACATGGCTTCATCTTCCATTTTGGCCTGAGCCACCGCAGCGGCTGTGACCTGAGCCCCCCGATGGCGCGTGGCGCGGGGCCCCCTCACCGGCTCGTTGCCCGTCTCTGTATCTTCTTCAGGGAAATGAGTGTTTGAACCCTTCACCCAGTATTGAACCAGGCTGTTGCGTGTCGTTGTTGAGGATGGTCAGAATCTGTAACACACCAGAGTGGCCAGGCAGAATGGAGCTGGTCAAAGGTGGGAGAAGGTTCTAGAACCCTTGTGCCAGGCATTGCTGTTTGGTTGCTGCAGTCTGCGGAGACCTGGGGGAGAGGGCAGGGCAGTCCGGACAGACAGTTCGGTGCTTTACTGCTTGCTGGCGTGTCGCCAGGCCCCACGGGCAGCCTGCTGTCAGCCTCGGGAGCTGCCAGCCTGGGGGACGGTGCCAGAAGAGTCACAGCTGAGGACAGCAGGGGCGGTGGTTTTCCCACCAGTGCTGTGCTCCTGTATTGCATCGCAGCATCAGTGAGGCAGATGGAAAAGACGAGAACGCAGCCCGACAGGCCCCTGGGCGCTCGCGCCCGACCGTGGCTCGCATCGCTGCTTTGCCGCGTTAGTGTCGCTCTGGCTGCGCCTTCACCCACGCGTGTGGTGTCGCGTCTTTTCCTGCCAAGCCGTTCAGTGTTCCCCCCCCTGAGTGCCGTGCGCCCCCAGCTCTGCCACACGTGTCTGCACAAACCAGGAACGCTGTCACCCGCACCTGCGGTATGGTCACACCGTGTCCCAGGGGTCTGTCAGAGCTTCTCTGTGTTTCCGTTCTCTCTTTCTTATTCTGGGAAAATGTACGTATGATGTGAAACTTAACCATCTGAACCATTTCTGAGGCAGCAAGAGTTCTGGCCTTTAGCAGAATGGTTCCGTAGAGCAATGGAGAGAGGGCGGGGGAGGGGAGGGCGGGCTTCGTCTGCGTGTGGTTCCCGTGGCCGGGGCGGGGCCCATGCGGGGAGCGAGGCACTCTTGGGGGGCGGGGGGCAAAGTGTGAGAGGTCGCCCAGAACAGTCGTCATGACAAGTAACACCATCTTCCTGTCATGTTGCAAAAAGAATCAACACACACAGAAACGCACAGTGAACTGTTGGGAGACGCAGACCAGCTCTGACGGCGGCGCAGGGGCTGCGGGCGTCATCGGTGCGGGTTGGTTCGGATGTTCTGTGTGAGGCGCGAAGACGTGGTTTTTCCCAAGGCCTGTGGGCCTTGACCCCCACCCCCCACCCAACATTCTGCACCCAGATCTGTCTTCGTGTCAGATATTGAAAATTGGCGTGGAACGGGTTCTTTTACATCCATTTCGTTTCCGACGGTGTTGCGTGATGACGGAGTTTCGGGACGCACCCCGGGGCCGCTCCCAGGGCCGCTGCCGCCTCCGTGCTGTCCCCGCTGCCCGTCCGCGCCGGGCGGGCCCCGGAGCCATGGCTTCTCTGCCCCGCAGGTTCCAGGACCCGACGGAGTGGGTGGCCTACGCGGGCACGACCCGCCTCAGCGGCGCGGAGGCCAGCGCAGTGCGCATGCGCGTGGCCCGCATCACCCTGCACCCACTGTACAACCCGGACACGGCCGACTTCGACGTGGCGGTGCTGGAGCTGGCCGGCCCGCTGGCCTTCGGCAGGCACGTCCAGCCCGTGTGCCTGCCCGCCGCCACGCACGTCTTCCCGCCGCGCCGGAAGTGCCTCATCTCCGGCTGGGGCTACCTCAAGGAGGACTTCCGTAAGTCGGCCCCCCCCCCGCCCCCGCCGCGGGGGTCCTGGGCCCCAGATCGATGCCCCGGGCAGCTCCGTGTCGTTCGCGGGCGTGCCCTGCGGTTGCAGCTCGGGCCAGAAGCGGCGGCCTTTCCGGGGTGTGTTCACTGCCACGGCTTGTGCTCTTTGTGGGTGATGGCTGGAGTGGCCCCTGGGCCCGAGGCGCAGCCCAGCGGGGGGTGGGGGTGGGGGGGGCGCCTCTAGTAAGCTGCTTTGCCCGCGGCTCCAGCGCCTAGCGTCAGCCAGGCACGTGTGCAGGAGGCGCTGGCGCCCAAGGTTACAGCAGGTCCCTCGAGGCGCTTGAGGCCAGAGGCGCCTTCCTGCGAGCCGTGCTTCGCCCGCGCAGAGAGAGGCAGGCGTGTGGCGGCCACGGGACGGGGCTGTCGGGGGGGTGGGGGGTGAGAACCCACTGTGGTCTGATGGTAGGAGGTGCGGGACGGAGACGACAGGCTGTCGCAGGGGAAAGGAATGCGGTGGGGACGGCTTCAGGGAAGGACCCTGAAAGTGCCGCCTCGGCTCCGACCCGGTGGGGGAGGTAAAGCGTTCGGACAGGAGGTTGTCCTGCAGCGAGGGTTCCGTCATTGTGGGAGGTCCTGTTGGATGACGCCCGCCTAGAACATTCTAGAGCAAACTGCCCCACACAGAAGCACTGGCCGCAGGCCGGCCCAGCGGCCGTGCATGGCAGCAGGGGTCCCTCGGGCGTTCAGGGGCAGCCGTGCCCAGTGGAGAGGGTCTGGGGGCCCGCCGCAGCTGGCCTCCTTCGCAGGGCCCACGGCCTGTGGCGTGAGGTTTTCTTAGCTCTGTGCCTGCCTGATATGCAAGCAAAGACAAACCCTGTATAATTTTTACAGCTTCTGCAAAGGAAGGTATTTCCCACGTGGACCTAGTTAGGGGGGAGGATGAAGATGAGTAAACCCAATCCATAGACTTTTCAGCCTCCCCCGTTCACCGACCTCGGGTCCACGGACAGGTCCAGGGACGGGGCAGGAAGCGAGCAGACGGCCTCCCCACGTGGCTCCCAGACCAGCGCCATCCAGGAGCGCTTCCCTTGGGGTTGGGGGGTGTGTCTGATGTTTGTGACACCTGCTGTAGGAGCCACCAGCCCCCTGCAAGGTGGCCATGGCCGTGTGGCTGAGAAACTGAGTTTTTAAGTTTTATTGCATCTTAACACATTTAGATCTTCATTTTAATAGCCGCATGTAGCCAGTGGCCGCGGGGCTGGACAGCACAGCCCTGGAAGGAAGTAGGTGAAGAGGACGACAGGGGTGAGGAGTGTGGCAGAGGGAGAGGCTGGGGGCTGCAGGCTCTAACGGTGTGGTCGGGGGGCTTCTTGAGGAAGGGGTGAAGGAGGAAGGCAGGCAGACTCTGCAGGGACAGCGTTCTCGGCAGCTGGGACAGCAGGCATAAAGGCCCTGGGGTCAGCGGTCCAGACTTGGACTTTTGGTTTGAGCCGGGGGATCACGCTGGAGGATTTGAGGAGAGGATTTGAGTGGGATCACAGCATAATGTGCAGGCAGATGGCGCCGGCTGCAGGCTGAGAAAAGGTTTCAGCAGAACGGGACGAGACCAACCCAGAAGCAGGTCAGGGGAGGCTAAGGGAAGTGAGGGGGCCCAGTCCTGGGTGTTCGCTTTGGCGCCTCTTTGCTGTCTGGGCCAAGAGGGCTCTTGGTGGGTGGCTGCAGAGTGTGCTCCGAGCTGGCGGCCGCAGCAGGTCCCCCTCCGGCTGGGGACACCGAGGGCCAGAACAGAGACATCCCGCAGCCTCCAGGCTCCGCGGGGCTGCCCGGGGCCCTGACGTGCTCGCCCTGCTGGTCTGTGTCCTGGGCAGTGGTCAAGCCGGAAGTGCTGCACAAAGCCGCCGTGGAGCTGCTGGACCAGGGCCTGTGCGCCAGCCTGTACGGCCCCGCGCTCACCGACAGGATGGTGTGTGCCGGCTACCTGGACGGGAAGGTGGACTCCTGCCAGGTGAGCCCCACCTGCCCGAGGCCCCGGGTTTCTGCCCCGGAGAGGGGGTGCTCACGGTTTCTGGTCCGCCGCCAAGACTTCCCCGCTTGGCTTTTAGCCCTGGATCCCTGCCTTTTTCCTTTACAGTTTTGGTCGGATTTCTGAAGCCCGCTGGGTGGGGAGGGGAGGCCGCTACCCGCCCTCGGTGCCACAGCAACACTGGGGCCTGGGGAAACGTGGGGAAATGGTGGCAGGGAGCGTGTGCTTGAGAAGGTGAGAGTCCAGGCGAGCTGGGCGTGAGCAGAAGGACCGGGCCCTTTGGGAAGCGCAGCTGCCAGCGAGGGACCAGGCGGCCCCGCTGCCGCCTTAGCGAGCGGCGGCGACGTTCTCAGAGACCCCGCGGACGAGGAAGGGGGAGGTCTGTGTGGGCTGGGTCTCCACCTGCCGGAGGCTGAACCGAGAGACCTTGGAGACCCCGCAGCCCAGCTGTCCTGCCGTGTCTTTAGGAGCAGACGGAGGGGGTGCAGGAGCGTCCAGGAGCACGTGGGTCTGGGGTTTGGACTGGCTTCGGCCAGGCGGCCCCCGGCCCCCCCTGAGGCGTGCCTCTGCCCCCAGGGCGACTCAGGAGGCCCCCTCGTCTGCGAGGAGCCCTCTGGTAGGTTCTTCCTGGCCGGCGTCGTGAGCTGGGGAATCGGCTGTGCGGAAGCCCGGCGCCCCGGCGTCTACGCCCGAGTGACCAGGCTGCGTGACTGGATCCTGGAGGCCATCGCCACGGCGGACCGGCCTCCGGCCCCCGCAGCGGCCCCCACCGCCGCCAGCACCGCGCAGCCCACCAGTCCCGAGAGCCCGGCAGTCCACACCCCTGCCAGGCCCACGCCGGGCCCCAGCACTGTGCCTGCAGACTCTGTCACCACCTCGAGGCCACAAGGTGCTTTCTGGGGGGCGGGGGGTGCAGGGTGGGCAGGCGCGGGCCCCCGTGGGGCGGGACGGAGTGGTGCCGGCTCTGGGCAGCTCCGTGCGGGACGGAGAGGCGCTGCGGTCCGAGCCCCGGCTCCCAGCAGCGGACACGCCGGCCCTTCTGCCCTGTGCCCCACAGAGTGCGGGGCCAGGCCCGCCATGGAGAAGCCCCCTCGGATCGTGGGCGGGCTGGGAGCCGCGTCTGGGGAAGTGCCCTGGCAGGCCAGCCTGAAGGAGGGCTCCCGGCACTTCTGCGGCGCCGCCGTGGTGGGGGACCGCTGGCTGCTGTCCGCCGCCCACTGCTTCAACCAGTAAGGCCCGCCCCAGCCCCGAGGGCCGCACAGCGCCCCCCCCCAACTCTGTCACCAGGTGCCCCCGCCTTCGAAGGTCTGAGGAACGGCTGTCTGTCCAGCTGCAGACCAGAGGGGACAGGCGGGAGAAGTGGGGGTCCTGTGGGGGCATGTCAGGGGCCCCACCTGGGCTGTAGCTCCTGGGGTGAGGATTTTGCTGGGCTGCTCTCTGGGGGACAAGTGGGGGTGTCTTCCCCTCTGTCCAGGGTTAGTTGTCAGTCACCGGGCACCAGGGGCCCCTTGTGTTGTAGCCAGAGGAGATGAACCCCCAGGGGCTCCCTGCCTTGTCCGAGACCCCCTGGCCTGGGGCCACTTTTGGGGAACAGCTGTATGGCCCCTCCCCAGACCCTGGTCCGCAGCTCTGGCTGGCGGCCTGGGGGCAGCAGGGTGTCTGAGCGCCCCTTGTCGGCAGCACGAAGGTGGAGCTGGTGCGGGCCCATCTGGGCACCGCGTCCCTCATGGGCGTCGGCGGAAACCCAGTGAAGATGGGGCTCAAGCGGGCAGTGCTGCACCCCCAGTACAACCCCGGCCTCCTGGACTTCGACGTGGCCGTACTGGAGCTGGCCGGGCCCCTGGATTTCAACAAGTACATCCAGCCCGTCTGCCTGCCCCTGGCCATCCAGAAGTTCCCTGTGGGCCGGAAGTGCATGATCTCCGGGTGGGGGAACACGCAGGAGGGGAATGGTGAGCTCCCCACACCTGCAGGCCACGCCCCCACTCCCCCCAGGGTTATGGCCTCTGGCGCACTTTGCTCTGCAAAGTGTATTGGACCTCCACCCCCACCCACCCGTTCCTTCCCAGACCGGCTCTGGGGGGCGGGGCTTCCCTGCTACAGGGCAGAGCGCAGTTGTCCCAACAGAGACTGTCTGCCTGGGAAGCCATGATTATGTAGTAGAAAAGTTCGGACCCCCTTGTGCTGTACCCTTCGGGGACCCCCAAGAGTTAGTGCTGCTTTTGGAACCTCAGAGAGGCCTCCCTGCAGGTCACCCAAGGCGCTAGGGAACCTGCCTGGGGACCGTGGTGAGATTCTAGGGCGCTCAGTGGGGGCGTGGGGTCCGCCGCCTCCTCACGTACCGCGCCCTGCGGGGCTGTGGGTCTTCGTCCGTAGGGCGGGGACTCCCCTCCCCGGGGGCGGGTGCTGCCGCAGCAGGACCGGCGTGAACAGGGGGTCACTCTGTAAGTGGCCTTGCGCGGGGTGTCCTCTCCTCGGCAGCCACCAAGCCTGACATTCTCCAGAGAGCGTCTGTGGGCATCATAGACCAGAAGGCGTGCAGCGCGCTCTACAACTTCTCCCTCACGGACAGGATGCTCTGTGCCGGCTTCCTGGAGGGCAAGGTGGACTCCTGCCAGGTGAGCTTCCGGACGCCGGAGACAGAAGGGAGAGGAGTGTCGGCGCGGCAGGGCGAGCGGGGAGCCCTGGAGAGAGCCGAATGCCTGTAAGCGGTGGTTTAGAGAAACCCTGTTCCAAGCAGAGCATGAGGCTGCGGCTCAGGTGGGCGGTGGGTGCGCGTGAAAACACAGACGCACGAGCTGAAACACGTGCAGCACGTGTCCCGAGGAGAAAAGCTAATCACAGGTTAGGACACATGTGACTGGACCGGTCAGCAGGGCAGCTGCTGAGCACCCGGGGTGTGGGCACCCCCCCAGGGGGAGACCGGGCTCCAGCACCGGGCTGTGAAAGCCGAAGAAACACCCAGGTGGGAACGTGTAGGGACTCAGTACAGAGCCTGCTTGGGGTTCTCTCTCTCTGCTCCTCTTCCTCCTCCCCCCACCGTCTGTCTCTCAAACAACATTTAAAAAAATCTTTAAAGAAAAAAGGAACATCGATGCAAAACCCTTAATAAAATATTAGGTTAAAACTAATATGTTAAAAGGACAATAAATCACACCCACGGTGAGTTTACGTCAGAGTCCAGTCTGACGCAGGGGAAGCCACGTGACGCCGGTCATCACGTCGGTGGACCAGAGGGGCGTCATCGCCACCGCCACGGAAAAAGGCATCTTACAATGTCTAACAACCAGTCGTAATTACAATTTAAAAAAAGTTGTAGCCGTGTGGGAGAGAGAGAACAGAAGCCTGCAGCAGACAGCGCGGTCGCTGGTGAGACAGGGCCTCCGTCACACGCACAGCTGCCTGCCGTTGCCAAGGACATCTGGATCAGCGCAGAGTCATGAAGAGAGAGAAGTATGCGGATTTGTAAAATAGACAAAAACGTAATCTGCAGTAGCATGACTATCAAGAAAGAACAAAACCAGAACCCTACAGCACCAAGTCAACTACGAAGATTCAGGAGCTGAGCAAGATGGCTTGAGTTGAGATCATCATACAAAGTCCAGAACATTCCATCTCCCATCAGAAATCAGCATCAGAGAAAAAGGGACCCACGGACAGTGGGAACAAAACCTGTCATTGTCCAGAAGTAAACTCTGGAAGATGCTCAGTTACCAAACTCTGAAGAAAATAAAAAGGCCTGAATGAATGGAAAAATAAAGCATATTCGCGGATAGGAAAACGGTGTTAGGAAGATCTTTCCCTCCATCGTCTCCTGTAAGTCATTGCAATTTCCAATAGCATTTCAGCGTACGACTTGGCAAGCTGATTTTAAATTCGTGCGGGAGGGCAAAGTTATGGTACGTGACCAGGCAGGATAATCGTGACGAGGAAGAATCGGGGACGTGTGTACCGCCGGGGACAATAAAATGGCGGAGGGGGGCCCGGGACCAGGGGCAGGGCTGCGTCCGTCCTGCGCAAGCTTGGTGCTGTGAGACCCGTTTTTTCCATCCCAGGCTTTGTGGGTCGGAAATGGTGGTGGGCCCCCGTGGGGCTGGCCTGTGCGCTCCACACGGTGTCTGCGGCCCCCGCTGGGAAGGCTCGAAGGCTGGTGTGCCGGGAGGTTCTGAAGGCGTTTCGACCCGCACATCCAGTGGCCGTTGCTGGCCGGGTCTCGGCTGCACCCTACACGTGGACTCTCCCCGAGACGTGATGGCTGGGCGAGAACAGGGGTCTCTGAGGAATAAGTGACCTGCGTCACCGTGCGTGCTGGGGGCGCACGGTGTGTGGCCCAACTTAATCATGGTGTGAAATGATGGCCACGACAGATGTGACTCCCCTTCTCCTTCCTTCACTTTCAGGGCGACTCTGGGGGACCCCTGGCCTGCGAGGAGGCCCCCGGCGTGTTCTACCTGGCGGGGATTGTGAGCTGGGGGGTCGGCTGCGCCCAGGCCCGGAGGCCTGGCGTGTACACTCGGATCACCAGGCTGAAGGGCTGGATCACGGACACCATGGCCTCTGGCCCCCACTCCACCACGGGGACCCCCGCCACCAGGCAGTCCTCTGGGACAGCAGCTGGCTCCACAGTCCCAGGGGTCCTGGCCAGCACAGCCACCCCCTGGGCCACCAGCAGGGCCACCAGCAGGGCCACCAGCATGGCTGCGGCCACCATAGGTGCCACTGCCGGGGGACAGATGCTTCCAGAAGCCCCAGGGACCAGCTTGGGCTTCCAGCCACCAGGTACCAGGGAGGGTCCTGTTGGGTGGGGGTGGGGGGCTTCAACAGCAGACCCCTGTTCTCGCCCAGGCTGGAGGTCGGAAGTCTGAGCAGATGCTGTGCTCTCCCGTGCCCCTGCCCTCACAAGGTCATCCCTCGGTGCATGTCTGTCCCCGTGTCCTCACCTGTAAGGTACCTGTCACACTGTGTCAGCCCCCATCCTGAGAGCCAGGGACACTAGCACTGCTTGCTCAGACGTATGTGGTCTAGTGGCTTACCCCCCCGCCTGGCTGCTCCTGTTTCATTATTATTTATTTTTAGTTGTTTTAGGTTTGTTCATTCACTTAGCACGAGTAGGGGAGGGGCAGAGAGAGGAGGAGAGTCCCCCACCGGCTTTGCGCTGTCACTGCAGAGCTAGATGCCGGCCTGACTCCCCGACCACAAGCCCATGACCCAAGCTGAAGCCAGATGCTTAACCGTGCCCTCGTTTTTACTGAAAATGTTAAAATGTTTATTTATTTTTGAGACACAGAGAGACGGAGGATGAGCCAGGGAGGGGCAGAGAGAGAGAGAATCCCAAGCAGGCTGTGCCCTCTGAGCTCAGAGCCCAACATGGGGCTTGATCCCACGACCCTGCAACCATGGCCTGAGCTGAAATCAAGAGGCAGATGCCCCATCGACTGGGACACCCCGTGCCCCTGTCGTGACATGGAGTCTCTCCCGGGGCACCGGGCAGGCAGGCAGGTCCCCGCTGGAGGGTCTGCGGCAGCGTCCGTGCACCCAGTGTGCACGAGAGCCTCTGGGCCGCCCAGGGCTAAGCCCGCAGCGCCGCAGGGACCCCGGCGTCAGTGAGACACAGGCCAGGTCCCTGGTGGGCAGGAGGGACAAGGGGGCGGTGCAGGCCCCGCTCGGGGCTCCACCCCCCCCCCCCCCCCCCCCCCCCCCCCCCCCCCCCCCCCCCCCGGCCCCACCACCTGAAGCACAGCCCATCCCCACAGAACCGGCCCAGAGAGATCCTTCACGTTGTACCTGAAGCGTTAATTTTTATTAAACAGCGATCCGAAGTGATGAACACACATGGCAGGTCCACGGTCAAGGCCTGTCGAGCACGGCCAGACTTTGTACTGGCTGCAGCGTCGGGGCGGACAGAGGGCAGGACGAGGCGTGGCTTCTGGGGGGCCGCTGTCTTAGCGCCCATCCCCTCCTGGCTCCCCCCACCGTGTCAGTTTCAAGGGACACACTCAGGTGGGGTGGGGGCAGGGCTGGGGGGCGGCAGAAAGGGGCCGGCCCGCGGCCCCCAGCGGCCCCCAGCGGCCATGGACGTTGTCCAGATGCTGAGGGACAGTGGTCTGGCTTCATTCGGGTGGGGAGCAGGTCAGCAGGGACCGAGCGAGCTTCTGGGAGTCCCAGGGGTTCAGCACGAGGGGCTGGCTCTCTCTACTGGCTGTGCCCACTTCCCTTCGTCCTGGGGAGTTTCCCAGAATTCCCAGCTGTTCCACGTCCCCGCCTCCAGCATCCTCATGACTCCCCTGCAGAGACTGGTCGGGGGGGAGGGGGGGGTCCCTGCCTGGGCCCCCCTATGTCCTCACTGCCCTGTCCAGGGGAGT
The DNA here is from genome assembly GCA_004023785.1 of Mungos mungo. Taxonomy (NCBI): domain Eukaryota; kingdom Metazoa; phylum Chordata; class Mammalia; order Carnivora; family Herpestidae; genus Mungos; species Mungos mungo. The sequence continues at coordinate 52,245 of PISW01007952.1, read as the reverse complement.
GTGTGTGTGTGTGTGTGAGTGAGTGTGACCTGACCCCAGGACACAGAAGTGGGGGAAGTGCTCATAGTCACGATCCCTAGGATGTGCCCTGGGTCGCTCAGGCACAGACCTGTGCCCACAAAGTCAGGTTCAGGGGCTTGTTGCAACGAGGCAGCCCACACACCATCGGAACCAGGGTGCGGTTCAGACTGAGGACGGGGCGGGTCGTCGTGGGGTCCGGGGCCACCGGGGGGCGGGGGGTGGATGGCCTTGAAAAGAAGCAGTCTCCATTGGCTGAGGGCCCAGTCGACCACATGCCAAGGGTCCGGGCAAGGGTCTAGACTCGGGGACCCAGGTCCTGTTTCCCTGGCAACACAAAGTTAAGACGGATGCGGTGCGTCCAGCCCGGAACCCGCTGGGAAGTTCCGCAGCTGGACGGAAAGGAGACCGAGTCCCAGGCCAAAGGGGGCTCTTCCTGTCACAGGGCCCCGGGTCCCGCCGCCGGCTCTGCTGGGCTGGGTGAAGGGGCGCGTCCAGCAGGGCTGCTCAGAGGGGCAGCGCGGGGACACTTCGGGGCTGCTGCTCGTGCCTGGCAGAAGAGCCCCATGGTGCTGGCACATCAGGAGGGGGATGTGAAGGGAACAGGGCAGCCCCCCCCCCGTGTCCTTCCCTTCCCACCGAGGCTGGAACAGCCTAGAACCCCCCCCAGTTCTGCCTGCAGTCGTGTTCTGAGAGGCCATCTTGTGCCGGGGGGAGGGTGGTCCCCCCACAGCCTGGAGGAAGTGTGGAGGCTCACACAGCACCCCAGTAAAGAGAACCAGGGCGAGCATCCGGGGAAGCACAGGAGCTGCTGAGACAGGGAAGGGGCCTCTTGGGCAGCGGCCTAGGGTGTGCGAAGGCCCTGGGGCAACAAGGAACTTGGCAGGGGAGCTGCTTGGTGGGGGGGAGGGGAGCGGAGCTGCTGGGCTGGTCCTCGGCGGAGGAGGCAGACTTGCACTGCGTTTCAAACACTGTTTGAGAGGCGCTCAGAGGCTCATCTGCAGGCCTAACCACCGGGTCCAGCGTTCCCGACAGTGGGTTCCCTGAGGAGGTCCCCCCAACCTAGTGCGGGCGCCCCCTACCCTGTGCGCGCGCACGCGGGGATGCGCTAGCCCGCCGATCTGTCACCCGACTCCCCGCAGACTGCGGCCTGGCACCGGTGGCAGCGATGACCAGGATTGTGGGTGGCAGCGCCGCGGCCCGTGGGGAGTGGCCGTGGCAGGTGAGCCTGTGGCTGCGGCGCCGGGAGCACCGCTGCGGGGCCGTCCTGGTGGCGGAGAGGTGGCTGCTGTCGGCGGCGCACTGCTTCGATGTGTGAGTCCGCGCGCCCGGCCTGAGCGGTGGGCTGGACCGCCTCGTCCGAAAACTCACCGCGTCGCCCCTCGGCTCCTTGGCCCCGAATGCCCTCCCAGCCACCGGCCCCGCCCCAAACCGTCCCCTCCTCTGCACAGCCCCTCCCCCGGCCACGGCCTCTCCCGGGGAACGAGGGGACACTCCCACCCCGGCCAGCCCCACCGGAACCTGGCACCAGAGCCAAAGGCCACCACCCGGGGGCGGGTCCCCTTCCCGGGAGGGCGCTAGTAGGGTGGAGCAGGCTCGGGGCCCTGACCTCCAGGGGGAGGCGCAGCGCGCCTGCCGGGGCCAAACTGGCCCTCACGACCGCCGGAGCCCTAATACTACGTGGAAACGGATGCGCTTCTGGTGTCACCCCCGTGCGCCGTAGCGCTCCAGGCACGGGACCCGCACCCTCCCTGCCGTCCTAGGGGGAAGCGACAACAGCCCCATCCCCAGATGAGCAAGCCGGGGCCCGGGTGGGCAGCAGGCACGGTCGCTGCGGGGCGGGCGCCGGGATCCGGGCCGACGCCTGTCCCCGCGCGCCCCGCAGCTACGGGGACCCCAAGCAGTGGGCGGCCTTCCTGGGCACGCCGTTCCTGAGCGGCGCCGAGGGGCAGCTGGAGCGGGTGGCGCGCATCTACAAGCACCCCTTCTACAACCTCTACACGCTCGACTACGACGTGGCGCTGCTCGAGCTGGCCGCGCCCGTGCGCCGCAGCCGCCTGGTGCGGCCCATCTGCCTGCCCGAGCCGGCGCCGCGGCCCCCCGACGGCGCGCGCTGCGTCATCACCGGCTGGGGCTCGCTGCGCGAGGGAGGTAGGCGCGGCCGCACCCCGGGACCCCCCCGCGTCCGGAGGGCCCTCGGCCCACGGCCCCGTTCCTCCCGCAGGCTCGATGGCGCGGCAGCTGCAGAAAGCGGCCGTGCGCCTCCTCAGCGAGCAGACGTGCCGCCGCTTCTACCCGGTGCAGATCAGCAGCCGCATGCTGTGCGCCGGCTTCCCGCAGGGCGGCGTGGACAGCTGCTCGGTGAGCGCACCCGGCAGCGCCCAGGTCCCGCCCGTGGGGGGTGGGGGAGGGCGCCCGGAGAGCGGGGCGAAGTCGTCACGGCTCCGAGACCCTGCGGCGCCGACCTCTCCAGCCCACCAAACAGGGCACCTTTTCTGGTCTTGGAGGGATTTTCACTCGACCAACGTTTATTGGGCATCCATCATGACCCGGCTTCGGCGCCGAGGCATCTCCCCCGCCCCGGGCCCTACACTCGAGCGACGGGAGGCTGGGCAGTGACTGCAGCGTGAGGTCCCATCCAGCCCCCGGGAAGTACCGAGTGTCCCCGAATGTCTGCCGGCCGCATGAACGGGTCATCCTAACCCAGAACCCCTTTCCCAGAAAATAGGCTCACGAGGAAAGGGACCCGGCCCCAAGGGCTGCTGTGGGGGAGGCTGTGGCCTGCTCTCAAGGCCTTTCCTTTCCTCCCCTCAGGGTGACGCTGGGGGACCCCTCGCCTGCAGGGAGCCCTCTGGCCGGTGGGTGCTAACTGGGGTCACCAGCTGGGGGTACGGCTGCGGGCGGCCCCACTTTCCGGGGGTCTATACTCGGGTGGCTGCCGTCAGAGGCTGGATCGGGCAGAACATCCAGGAGTGACCGCCAGCACGTGGCTGCCCACGCCCAGGACGCGAGGTGACGGCGGCAGGAACCAGCTGGCCCCTCTGCCCTAGGAGGGGAGTCTAGGTGGCGGGCGGGGGTGAAGGGGCTGCGGGTAACCGGGTGGTTCACTGCGTATTTGGATCCAATAAACAGCCCCTCGTCCCTAGCCTGCTGGCTCAGCACCTCCGTATCGCAGCAGGGAGCGCCCACCCGGGGACAGATATGGGAGGGGCGGGGAAGGCGCAGCAAGGCCAGGCCGAGACAGGACGACACTCCGTCTCTAGCGCCGGAGCTGGGGAGGGGTCTGGCCGGCCTCCTCTTCATGCTGTCACTCCGGGTCATCGTCATTGGAAACCGGGGGCAGAGTGGTAAGAGGCGCAGGCTGGTCAGGTGACCCGGGAACACGCCGGGCCACTTCCCGCAGAGACCCCTCCAGGAACCGGGTCCTCTCCGCCCCTCCCTAATTTATGGGTCCCCACCAACCAGGTGGGGCCCGACCACGCCCCCAGGTCCAAGGGCGGATTCTCTACCCTTGTGAAAGGTGAGCCATGACCCCGCGAGGGGCCGCGCCGCCTGCGATCTGGGAGCCTCCCCCTCCCCCCAGACCCAAACTGCCCCGGCTGGCGGGCGCGAGGGAGCGGCGCCCCAGAGTGGCGGCACCGGCCTCGTCCTCAGGAACCACGGGCAGGCAGGATGCACAGGCGGGCCCCCGCTTCACAAAGGGACTTTATGGAAAGGGAACGGGGGTTTGGGGCGGGGGCCTGCAGGGAGCTCGCGGGGCCGCGCGCGGCGCGTGGGGGCGGGGGGTCACATGTTGGCTCGCTCCCGCTGCAGCCGCGAGTTGTAGGCGCGGGACACGGTGTTCCAGGCGTCCATGTAGCGGTCCATGCACATGGCGATGCACTTCTGCGGGCGGGAAGGGGGCACGGCCCGGCTCAGCAGCGGCCGGGCCAGCGCCCCGACCCCAGGCAGCGGGCCGCGCACGCGCACTCGTCCCGCCGCGACGCCCGTTGGTCCGCGCACGCTTACGTGCCTCCCCGCGGCCCCACGCGCCTCACCTGCTCCGAATTGTCCAGGGAGCCCCCCGGCTTCCCGATGCACTTCCGGAAGCACTTGTCCGTCATCCTCTGTGGGGACAACGCGAGCTCAGCCGCGACACCCGCGCCCGGTGGACCCCACTGCCCTCGGCGCCCGCCCGGGACCGACCCCGGACCTGCAGCAACTCCTGCGCGTTGGCCACGGCGATCTGCACCTTCACCTGCTCCATGATGAGCCCCGGGTCCAGCTTGCCGCCGCCGCCGGAGCTCCCGAAGTCCGAGCCGAAGCCACCCTCCATGGCTCCGCAAAGTCAACCGAACCGAGACCGCGTGCGCCGACCCGTACCCGCGCCGGAAGTCGCTTGCCCAGTGCACCACGGGAAACGAAGTCCAGGGTTGTCGGACTACAAGTCCCACAAAGCTGTGCGCCCATCCTTGCGCATGCGCGGAGAAGAGCCACCATCTGCGCAAGCAGCAGTTGGCTGCGGGGCGCGCGTCCCCGGCTCGTCCTGCGGATCCCGCCGCGCACGCGCAAAACGTCGGACGCGTCGCGTGACCGAAGGTGCAGCCGGGCCTGTGAGGTTCGGGCGCACCGTCGCGGGTCGCGGTCGCTGCCAGGGGCTGTCCCGGGGTTTCGCACGCCCCTTCCGTCCCCAGGTTGGGGCAGCCGCGTCAGAGTAGACTCGGGGGCAGAGCTTAAAACCAAAATGTTTATTGGAGTGTTGTACAAAAAGTTTCCGGTCATAAAATGCATATTACAAATCATCGGAGAAAGAAAAAGACCACACGTTCGGCATGCAAGTCCTCGGAAGCCGTCCGCCGAGCCTGGGGGTGCGGGCCGCAGGGGCGCCACCCCACCGGGGAGCCGCCGGCCCGGCGCCTGGTTTCCTGGTTACTGATGGGACTCGGATAAAGGAATCGTTCCCGCATCGTTTAAAGCTAAGAATGCCTGACATCCGCAGACTGTTTCCCAGGCCAGCGCCGACAGCCGAACTCCGGACTTCCAAATACTCCCTTCCCAACCACCACGGCCGGCCTGCAGTCGCCAAGGGCCGCTGGCTTCCCCTCCGCCCACCGGACAGGGGCACCGAGGTGTCTGGGCCATTTCACTCCTCCACCCAGGACCTCCCCCAGGCCACCGCGGGCTGGGGAGCGGGGGAAGGCCGGGAGCCGGCTTGGAGAGGACAAGTGTCACCCGCCAGGAGCAAGCCTTAGCGTGCACCTGAGGGGACCCTGCCCAGAACCGAAAAGGACGCCATGAGGCATCTGGGCCCATGGGAACGGAGGGGCCCAGCCCGTCCACAGGCACCCCACCACCAAACATCGCCGGATGTGGCTGAGACCAGGGCAGGCTGTGTCTGGAGGCCCCCCACCCCCACCCCGGCCGCCCGGTGCCGCGGTGTCTGTGCTCCAGGCCCTCGCTGTGCACGCGGTTCCTGGGACACGGGTGTGGGGGCACGGCCCTGGGCCCTCGGGGGCCCGGAGGCACTCGTGGGGCGGAGGCTGGGGCATCGGCAGGGCAGGCGAGCTCCCCCGCACCCACCAGGAACGGGGGAGGGGTAGTGGTGAGACGTTTCCCTTCGCGAGGAATACCAAGCCCACAGCCTGGGGGGGCTCGGGCGGCCACGGAAAGTACCAGACCTAAAGCAAGGGGCCTGCGGGCCGACTAGACGCAGCGGTGTTCGCTGGTCCGCCACCTACAAGCCTCCGACCGTCCAGGCCGCAGGCAGTTTCCGAGGCAAGGGAGACAGGCGGGCCGCCCATGGGCGCTGCTCCCCGGGGCAGGCAGGCGGGGCCGCCTCGTAAACGTGCGGCCTTCTGGGGGCCGCGCCTCCGTGGCTCAGTTTTCTGTCTTTAAGACTTGAGCTGCGCTTTGTGAAGGAATTTGCCGTCTGCGGCCTCTGCGGTCACCACTGGCCCCCTCGCAACTCCACCCCCTCGGGGGACTGTCCCAGTGACCCCGGCTCGGGCCCTGAAGTGGGATCCGGCAATCTGAGTACTGACCAATGTAAAAAAATAAATATCCATTAAAAAAATAACTTCTGTGTTTCTATGTGGGAGGGGGTATGAACGGTCAGCGAGTGCAGGGGTCGGGCCGGGCGGGGTGACACAGAGCCACCAGCACATCCGTTGGATAAGTCGCCCACAGAAACCAGGACAGCGGGACGCGCACTCAGCCCCGTGCACAAGGCACAGAGTCGGAGGCCGCTCTCCTGTCGGAGGCTGTCACACATGGTCGCTCGCTAGTGAGGCTATCCCGCCTGTGCCCTTGCCACTGACCTGGTGACAAGTCTCCAAACGGAGCTGTCCCCATCCCTAGGTTTCCAGGTCTCCTGCCCCGCCGGTCCTGCAAGCTGAGGAACTCAACTACAGAAAGCTCCAGAAACCCGAGGGCCCAACAGCCAGGAAGGGAGAAGGGGGGCCCGCCCCAGAGCCCCCAACAAGTGCCCAGACACCGGGCCTGCAGCCGCACACGCGCAGAGTGGAGTCCCAGCAGAGCCCCGTCCCCACTACCCGCTTCCGGTCTCTGGCCCGGCCGCCAAATTCCACGGGGGTGCGCTGCCCGCCCCTCCCCCCCCAGCCACAGCCTGGGCTCCGGATTTGGTTTTTAAAGAGCTGAACAGACAACCAATCTCCCGGACGGTCTCGCTCTCCTAGCGCTCCGCCCACTTGAGGCCCACAGGTTGGAGTCCGTGGTGCGGGCGGAGGGGGAGGGTCTCGCCCCTGCGCCCAGCACCCCTGCGCGCCGCCCCCCCCCCAGGCCCTCCAGCCTCCAAACCCCGCCCCCGGCGGCTATTAGGTTCCCGGGGCCTCAAAATTAGCCAAATTGTGAAACGGCGGCACCAAAAAAAAACCCAAAAAAAATAACCCATGTCCAGACAGCGGCGATGAAGGGAGGGTCCGAGGAAGCCACGGACACCAAGATCGCAGCACCCCGCCCCCACGTGCTGGCAGTTTGCTTAAAAATTCTCTAGAAATGTATCAAGGACTAAAGACGGCCAATGATATAAAAATAGTTTTCAGTGGCTCTGGGTAAAGACGCGACGAGGCGAGGTCCGTTCACATGACGCGGCAGCCTCGCGACGTGGTCCTCGGGTCCCCCTGGAAGGAAAAGCCAGCAGCCTAAGAGGCCCGCGCGCGCCCGCCTGGCTGGGCAGGCAGCGGTGGCCCTCACCCCTGCCAGCCAGGGCCTGGACCAGGGCGCTGGCTCCCAGCGAGAAGACAGGGTCGGCCACCAGTTTCAGCCTCAACTGTCCGTTCCAGAACCTTCCACATCTCCCTTCTGAGCTACACAACGCATCACAACCTAAATGTCAGACCCGAGTCTCAGGACTTAGAACTGCAGCGGCAGAGCCGTGGGCCGCCAGCTCTTCCCCCAAAGCCATCTGGAGGCTCGGGGGCCTCGGGCTGGAGGAGCACAGGCACCAGAGCCCATTCACGGAGGGCCTTGGGGCTCAACACCCCACTCCTGGGGGCCCCCCGGCCAGAACCCTGAGACCCCACAATGGGCAAGAGCTTGGAGGGAGGGATCCCCGTCCCCCGCCCCCACCGCACATCTCTGGCTGCAGGCTGTGGGGCCCTCCGGGCCGGACTGTGCCAAGAACCTCAGTCCTGACGCTCTGCCCGCCGGGCAGCACGGCCCCGGGGACCCCGCCAGAGGCGCGTGGGCGTGTTCCGCGTGCGGCCACACGCGCCGCCTCGGGGACCCGTACCTGCTGATGGAAAAGGTCCTCCTCGCCGAACTCGGCTCCCTCCTCCTCGCCCTCCTCCCCGTTCTCCGTCTCCCGCGCCCCTGAGGACTGCTTCACCGTTCTCATGGCCACCTCCTGTGCGAGACAAGAGCCGCGGCCGCTCAGCCCCGCGGGTGCCGGGGACCCAGCCCGCAGGTGGCGTCAGGTGCGGGCGCTCCGGCCAGGCCTCGGCGTGCTGAACAGCGCCCCAAAGCCAGGGTCACCTCACTGGCCCTGTGGGTCAAAGCCCCGCCCCAGGGATCCCGCGGCGGCTCGTGGTGCGTGAGGGCTGGCCGGGGAGCCTCCCACAAGGCCCCGAGAGCCCGCCCCAGGCACCCACCTCCCCGTCGGCGTTGACCAGGACCGTCCGGAAGCTCTCGCCCGTGCTCCAGCTGCTCTGGCTCTTCCACACGAGTGTCGAGGGGGGGCTGTGGGCCACCCCTGCCCCGGCTGCCCACACCTGGGGACACAGCAGGGCCCCCCATCGGTGCTGGCTCTGGCCCCAGCACTCTGTGCCACCAGCCGGTTCCCTATCACTGCCCCTGGGTCTGCCGAGGGATGCCCATTGCCAGGGTACAGAAGACGGCACCAAGGTTCTGGGTGGCCAGCGGCCCTCATCTCAGCAAACGATGGCCGTGCTGGGATCAGAAGTCCATCAGCTCCAGGGGTCCACGCCTCTGGCTGGAATCTTTCGCCAGTGCCCACCAGCCAGGATACCGGCACCCTTCTCCACCATGGGGCCCTGACATGCCACCGAGGCACTACAAAGGCTCCGGGGAGGATCCGGGAGCACACCGATGGCAGGCAGGTGAGCCGTGACAAGCCACGTCCTGCCCCATCCCGGCCACCAGTCACTTCAGTCACCTGCCTGGTTGCTGCTGCCCAACCCCCCCCTCGTGCCCTTTCCGCGGCCACCTACCGTGACGGTCTGGCCAGCGCGCAGCACGTACTTGGGCGTAAACTTGTAGGCGATCTCCTCCCCCTCCAAGACCTGCCTCTTGATCCTCCAGTTACCCAGAGACTGATCCTGGCGAAGGGGACACGCACGCGGCCTGACACACAGCTCGGGGAGGACCCCGCGGGGACCCGCCCCCGGGGACGCAGGCCGCTCACCTTGTCCGAGCTGTTCTTCAGCTGCACAAACCTGCCCTCCAGGTCGACCTCCTCGATGGCGATGCCGCCCGTGGCCGACGCCTGCTGCGCCAGGTGGAAACTGCCGCTGCCGCCGCCGACGCCTCCGGAGCCGACGCCGCTTGAGGCGGGCGACTCCTCCGCCTCCAGCCGCTTCCGCTTGCTGCGGCCCGGGCGCCCGGCCACGGCCACGCTGCTGCCGCTGCTGCTCGACGTGGCCCGCGACACAGTGATCCGCGACGACGGGCTGGGGGTCAGCTTCAGCCTGGGAGACAGAGGGCCGACTAGAGCTCCCAAGGGGCTGCCTCCCCAGCCTCCTCGCCCCTGCCCCCAAACCCCCCTCCCAGGCCCCGCCCCGCCCCGGGCAGCCCCGCCCCCTGTCCTGACCCCACCCCCACCTCTCCTCCTCGCCCTCCAGGAGCTTGCGGTAGGCGCTGATCTCCATGTCCAGGGCCAGCTTGACATCGAGCAGCTCCTGGTACTCGGCCAGCTGCTGCTGCATCACGTCGCGCATCTCTGTCATCTCCTGCTCCTTGGCGTCCAACATCTTGCGGAACTTGTCCCGCTCCCCAGCCATGGTCTCCTCCAGCTCGCGAATCCGGTCCTCCGCGGCACTGGCCTGGGGAGGGGTCAGGGCGGCGTCTGCAGGTCACGGGGAGAAGCTCTCCCGCCTCCGGGCCTCTTCCCGGCCTCCGCCTGGGGCAGGCCGGGGTCAGACGCCAGGCCCCAGGAGCTCTTGTGGCCCGCGGGCCCACAGCAGCCCCACCCCCACCCCCTGGCCGGGAGGGAAAGGGCGCCGCACGCATCACCAGCGCCCGACATTCGCCACGGCGCCCACACCCAAGAGGCCAGAAGCGGGGGGGCGGGGAGTCACCTGCTTCTGCAGGCCGGACAGCTGGTAGCTGAGGGACTCGACCCGCATGCGCGCCTCCTTCAGCTCCTCCCGCGCGGCGTTCGCGGCCTTATCATTCTGGTCGGAGCTCAGCTTGGCGCTGTCCAGCTGCAGGGACACGGGCGGGCGGTGAGGGGCCGGCGGCGGGCAGGGGGCCTCCCCGCGCGCCCGGCCGCCGCCCCGGGCACCTTGGCCTGGTACGTCTGCTCCAGCTCCAGCTTGTACAGCCGCACTTGCTCGTCGTGCTGGCTGCGCAGCTCCTCCAGCGCCTGGGCCATCTTGAAGTCGTACTCCTGCTGCCGGCTGCTGTCCACCTCCACCAGGCGGCGCTCGTGCCGCCGCCGCGTCTCCCGCACCTCCTGCGGCACAGCGCTGGCGTCATGCGTGCTCGGCACCCAGCCCCGCCCTCCTGGTCACCGGGGTCCCCCACCCCGGAGCCAAGGCCGAGCGAGGGCTCGAAGCCGCACAGTGAACCACTGCGCGAGCTCCCGGCTGCTTGCTCACGCGGTGCGCAGAGGGGACCCCGCCCGAGTGTCCCCAGCGGACTAGCAGGTAAGTAAAATGCTGCCACGGCGCCCGGCGCCCCGCGGCCGGACCCGAACGCACGACGCTCCGGGAGGGAACCAGACCCGAGAGGCCACGCGGGGTGGGAGTCCACGTGCGGGACCGTCCGGAACAGGCCCGTCCACGGACGGGAAGGGGCTGGTGGATGCCGGGGGAGGGAGGGGGTGAATGCTGATGGGGACAGGGCTTCCTTTCTGGGCTGAAGGAATGTTCTGGAGTTAAATATAAAACCACCAAAGTTTATACTCTAAAAGCTTTTGGGTATGGGAATATTTTTTTCCTTTTTTCTTTCAGAAAGAGCACGAACCAGCGAGCATGGGTGCCGCCTGCGCAGGGGAGGGGCAGAGAGAATCTCCAGCAAGTTCCAGGCTCCAGGCCCAGCAAGGAGCGGACCCTGGGGCCTCAATCAAGAGTTGGACCCTTAGCCACCGACTGAGCCACCCAGGCGCCCCTAGGACTGTTTCACAGACGCTGCTGTTAAAACAATTCCTGACGGGCTGTGGCAGGTACCCAGGGTCCGAGACGGAGACCCGGACCTTGGGACAGCGGAGGACACACAGCGACACCAGAGGAAACGGGGGGGGGGGGGGGGGGGGGGGAGGGGAGCACACGGAGGGGTCAAGGGCAGGCAGAGGGCGCTGTTCCCCAGCCTCGGGCGCAGGGAAGGGGAGGTCCTTTCCCCCCATCCCGCCCCCACAGAGAGCTGTCACTTATCAAGCTGCACCTCACTTGTAAGAACAACAGGGCTGCTTCTCAAGGAAGCCAATCCTGGTTACCAGGAGCCCCGCGAACATCACACCCACCTTCAGGGACGCCCCCCTCAGGGCGCCCCTCCAGGAGCCCTTCCGGGCTGGCCTTCCGGCGCCGCGGGCAGGCCCCCTCACCCCTGCCATCCCGGGCCCCCCCGCGGATCCCCTCGAAGGCTCCGGTTCTCCGGCGGAGGCCTTTGGGGGTCCCCTTGCGGGCTGCTCCCCGAGTTCCCTGGCGGCCCTGGCTCTCACGGGGCGGCGCGGCCGGAGCGCGGACATCCTCTCAGCGGGCAGCTCGCCCCGCAGTGAGGGCCCCAGGGTCCCGTTCGGGCGGTGACGGGACAATGGGCTCTGTGAGGACGCGCCGGGAGGGGCCCGGGAAACCCCTGCGCTGACCACCAGGGGCGCTCGTCCGCCCCCAGGCACCCGGGCTTTAAGGGCAGGGGGAAACCTGGGGAAGCAAGGGAAGCAGATGGGGCCCCCTTCCCTGCCCTGGGGAGGGTCTGCTGTGGGTTGATGGTGGCGCCCCAAAAGAGGGGTCCCTGCCCTAGTCCCCAGAACCTGGGCGTGTGACCTTATCTGGAAGAGGAGATTTGCAGATGCGATTAAGAGTCTCAAAATCAGATCATTCTGGATTATCTGGGTGGGCCCTAGACCCAGGGACAAGGGTCTGCGAAGGACACAGAAGCCACGTGAGGACAGGCACAGACGGGGAGGTGCCCGGAGGCCCCGGAGGCGGGGAGCGGCAGAAGGCCCCGCCCCCAGCCCGGGTGTCGCGGTGTCGCGGCGTCGCCCCAGGCGGCCGCACCTCCTCGAAGACGCTCTTCCGGAAGTCGAGCTCCTCCTGCAGGCTCTGGCAGCGGTTCTCCAGGTCCACGCGCATCAGCGTCTCCTTCTCCAGCTGCTTTTTGGCCACCGCGTGCCCGTCCTCCGCCTGGGGGACACAGGACGGCACGCTCACGTGACAATCTGCCGCACCACACGGCTTCTCCGGGCACGGGGGATCCCCCTAAACGCAGTCTGAGGGGCATCGCCAGGTTGGAAACCGGCTCACACCCGACAGGACGGCCGCAGCCTGGGCCCCCGCCCCCGCCCCGGGCCCCCCGAAACCCGCCTTAGCCAGCTGGGCCCGCAGCTCCGTCACGTCGCTCTCGAGGCCCCGCTTGTCGCTGAGGGCGGCGGCCAGCTCGGCCTCGCTCCGGTGGAACAGGGACTCCAGGTCCTTGACGCGGCCCTGGGCCACCGTGAGCTCGCCCTCCCTCTTCTTGGAGCTGAAAGTCAAGAGCAGGATTCAGCGGAGCGCGGGACGAGCGGCCGCGGGGCGCCCCGGGGAGCCCCTCCGGCAGCGCCGGACCCACTGTGGCCCTCGACCCACGGGGATAGAGCCCGACTCGAAGGGGCCCTGCCGGTCAACACACACAGCGCTCCTACCCAACCCCCCCAAAGAAGAACTTTAATGTCATTATTTTTGTGATTTCTGGAGACTGGACGGATGGTTTAGGGGAGAACAATTTCTTATAAAGTTCATGTGTATCGGGGCGCCTGGTGGCTCAGTCGGCTAAGTGTGGGACTCTTGATGTCTGCTTCAAGCCCCATGTCGGGCTCTGTGCTGACAGCTTGGTGCCTGCTTGGGATTCTCTCTCCTTCTCTCTCTGCAAGTGGTCCCTCTCTCTCAAAGTAAATAAATAAGCTTAAAAAAACAAAATTTAGGGGCACCTGTGTGGCTCAGTTGGTTAAGCATCCGACTTCAGCTCAGGTCATGATCTCATGGTTCATGGGTTCGAGCCCTGCGTCAGGCTCTGTGCTGACAGCTCAGAGCCTAGAGCCTGCTTCTGATTCTGTGTCTCCTCCTCTCTCTGACCCTCCCCTGCTCACGCTGTCTCACTCTCTCAAAAAAAAAATACATTAAAAAAACAAAATTTTAAAAATTAATGTATAATTTAAATTTATTAAAGTTGCATATAAAATCCCGGCCATTGAGGGGCACCTGGGTGGCTCAGTCGGTTGGGCATCCAACTTTGGCTTGGGCCATGATTTCATGTTTGTGGGTTCAAGCCTCGTGTCCGGCTGTGTGCTGACAGCTCAGAGCCTGGAGCCTGCTTCGGATTCTGTCTCTCCCTCACTCTCTGCCCCTCCCCTTGCTTGCAGTCTGCCTCTCTCTCAAAAATAAACATTAAAAAACTAAAACTAGGGGCGCCTGGGTGGCTCAGTCGGCTCAGCCTCCGGCTTCGGCTCAGGTCAGATCTCACGTTCGTGGGTTCGAGCCCCGCGTCAGGCTCTGTGCTGACAGCTAGCTCAGAGCCTGGAGCCTGCTTCCGGTTCTGGGTCTCCTTCTCTCTCTGCCCCTCCCCCTCTCATGCTGTGTCTCTCTCTGTATCAAAAATAAAGAAAACATTAAAAAAAAACAAAAACTAAAACTAAAACCCTGGCCGTGGAAAAGTCCATCTCACTTGTACGCGTAAGTTATCTTGAGCAGGTCCATCGGGAATCCTGGTAGATGACTTTCCCGATATTAAAGATGGCAAACAGATTCTTTAATGCTGTTATGAGCGCGGGCCTCAGGCCCTTGATTCTCAAAGGAATTCTCAACCTTGGAGTTGAACACATGTCCGCCTCCCCGCCAAGGAATTGAGGGAGCCATCCCCACCGAGGGATGCTCACAGGGGGCCCTGTGGGGGCTGAGCAGCACCCCTGCCCCTCCCCCAGGGCAAAGCACTGGGGACCCCAGCTCGCGTGGGGTGGGGTGGCATAAAGCCCAGCGAGGGACTCTGGCCGCCAAGCTGCCCAGGTCCCCAACAGCGGCCCCACGAACGTGGGGCTCTGTGCAGGCACGTGTGGCCGTCCTCCGCGGGGCCTGCGCAGCCACACGGCCTGGCTCTCGGGGGGCTGAGCCCTGAGCCCCCAGAGCAGGTTTGGCAGGGGCTTGGGGGAAACAAAGCACTCATTTGACAATGATTAGCCGCGGTGTCCTGCCAGAAAGCCATCTGGGGGCACCCTTGCTCTCGTGACGCAGAACTTTCTCGTGGGTAGGGACAACAGCCAACACGCTGCCTGCCAGACGTGAGTCTGCTTCCGAAGGGCAGATGAAGCAGGGAGGGCAGGGGCGGGGTGGGCGAGCCGGGTGGGAATTGTACCGCTAAGTCCCGCCAGCGCTGCGGGGGCGCCCCTGACACAGCCGCCCGAGGAGCCGTTATTTCCAGGAGCAGAGCGGTCAGCGGAGGAGGCGGAAGTGCAAAGGCCCCGGGGTGAGGAGTGCCCGGAAAGTTTGAGATCAGCGACGAAGCCAGGGTGACCGGCACCAAGGTGTCAGGGGACGTGGAAAACTTCGAACCACTTTATCCAGCGCCCGGCCTCCTGCACAGCTACGCGGACGGTCCGGAGAGCGGGGGCGCCGGCGGCTCGCTGGCCGCGCCTCAGAGCTGCGGGCGGAAGGCAGATCGCGGGGTGCAAACAGGAAGCCCCGGGGGGCCACGCGGGAGAATCCGGCCCGTTGGGCAGGCCCCCCCCACGGCCATCATCGGGACGTGGTGGCAAACCGTTCAGGAACAGGACGCCAGCTCTGCGCGGCCGCCCTGCTCTGGGAGGGCTCCTGGGCGCGGCCTCCGAGGCCGGGCCGACGCGGGGAGCCCTCCTTCTGGAGCGGGGGCCTCGCTGGAAAGTTCCAGCGCCGACGCCGAGCGCCCCGCGCCCGCCGCCCGGCAGGGAGGTCTGCGGCTCCGGGCCCCTCGGTCCCCGCGCAGCGCGGGCCACGGTGCAGGCGAGCGGCCGTCCCCAGGGGGCCGCAGGGGCCCGCCACTCGGCGCCACAAGCCCGGCTGAGCGGGCCGCGCGGCCCGTGGGGCTCCGAGTCTAGAACGTTCTGGAAAAGGCAGAGCCACGGAGGAGGGCAGGGAGGAGCGCCCGCGGGGCGGGGCGGGGGGCGCGCTCTCCCGACGCCTCGTGCAGACGCCGGCGGCCGCGGGCTTCCGTGAACCCAACGTCTCGTCCGTCACACGGCGTAGCACGCTCACTGGTGTGTGTTAGTGTGTGAGGGGTGTGAGTGTGAGGGGTGTATGAATGTGAGAGGGGTGCGGGGTGCGGGGTGTGAGTGTGTGAGGGATGTAAGGTGAGTGTGTAAGGGGTGTGACGTGAGGGGTATAATGTGTGGGGTGAGAGATGAGTGTGTGAGTGTGAGGTGTGTGAGGTGAGCGTGAGGTGTGGGAGTGTGTGAGGTGCGTGAGGTGAGTGTGTGGTGTGTGAGGTGTGTGTGGTGTGCATGAGGTGTGAGGTGACTGTGTGAGGTGCGAGGTGTGTGTGAGGTGTGAAGAGAGGTGCATGTGAGGTGCGTGAGGTGTGAGGTGAGTGTGTGAGGTGCGTGTCTGAGGTGTGTGAGGTGTGAGGCGCGTGTGTGAGGTGAGGGGTGTGAGTGTGGAAAACGGGGAAACCGGGGCAGGGGCGTCGGAAACTGTACTGTCCGCTCGTTTTCCGATAAACGTAAAACTGCCTTTAAAAACCCCAAACTCTATTTAAATAAATAGAAAGGAAAAATTCCTGCAACCGCGACGGGGGCTCTGGCGGCGGCGGGGGCTGTGGGCGGGGCCTCCGGGACCCCCGGCCAGAGGGGAGGCCTCGGCGCCTGCGCTGTCCCGCCTGCGGGCCGCGCTTCCGGGTTCGGTGCGGGAAGGGGGGCGCTTCCGGCGGACCTTATCCAGAAGCAAGCGCGGCTTCCGGGGCGGTGCCCGAGCAGGACGGAGGGGGGCGGCACACTGGTGGCTCCCAAACCCAAACCCAGAGCAGGAGGGGGCGCTGGCCCCGTGGCCTGGGGTCGTGCGCCCCCCAGACTCCCTCCAGGTCTGACGGCCGCCTGGGCGCGGGCGCCTGGGGGGCGCAGCTGGATGGCGTCCTCAGCTCGAGATCGCACAGTTGGGGGATCGAGCCCTGATCGAGCTCCGCGCTGACCAGTGAGTGCGGAGCCGCTTTGGGATTCTCTCTCCCCGCCTCGGTCTCTCTGCTCCGCCCACCGTCTCAAAATAAACAACCCCCTGAAAAGAAAGCAAATCTCCCCTGGGCTGAGCGATGTCGGGCAGGGGCGCTCCCGTCGCCGCCGGCCTGCACAACAGGGCTCGGCCCGGGGACGCAGCCCGGAGCCCGGGCGCGAACCCGGCCGCCACACACCTACCTTTTGTTCGCCTCCTCCAGCGCGGCCTCCAGCTTCCCCAGCTCGATCTGCAGCCGGGCGCGCTCGCGGGCCGTCTCGTCCAGCACCCTCCGGGCGTCGGCCAGCTCCGACTCGTACAGCGTCTTGATGCCGCTCACCTGAGGGGGTTCGGCGACGCCCAGGTCAGGGGGACCCCGTCTGCCCCGACGCCAGGCGCTCCCGGGCCAGACGAGCGAGGATGGACCCCGGAGGCCTCTGTACCCGGGTCGGCCCCGCTAGCCTGGGGCCACCCCCGCCGGCCCCACCTGCCCGTGTGGCCCGTCCCCTGCCCAGGTCCCCCACCAGCGGGGCACACAGCTCACGTTTCTTGTGGCCTTCTGGCCCCCAGCCCCCCATGTCTGCGTGCCCAGGACCACGCACACGTGTTTACAGAGATCTGGAACCCCAACCAGGACGCTGAGATGTCCCACCCCCGGCCAGGACAACCGGAGTCAAACAAAGGAAAAATAACGTTGGCAACACGTAGAAATGGGTCCTCCACGCAGGGCGGGAACCCGAGCAGCCACTGCGGAAGACCGTTGGGCACCTCCTCGGGTGGGCGAGCAGGGTCCCCTGTAACCCCCCAGGCCGCTAAGTGTCTGTCTGCCCGGAAACACACGCGTCTCCACAAACCTGGGTGCGTGTTCACAGCAGCCACCGTGGACACAACCCACAGGCCGTCCGAGGACAAGCAGACACGCCCACCCCCACCCCCGGCCACTCCAGGCGCAGGATCGAGGCGCCCGCACCCGCTGCCCTGTGTGCTGACCCCGAACGCACGACACTCAGGGAGGGAACTGGACACGGGAGGCCACGCCGGGTATGAGTCCACGTGCGGAACCGTCTGGAACAGGGTCGTCCATGGACGGGAGTGGGCTCCTAGGGGTCAGGGGAAGGGAGGGGATGGCCAATGGGGACAGGGTTTCTTTGGGGAGATGGAATGTTCTGGAATGCAGGCAATGGCTGCACCATTCTGAATGTGCTAAAAGCGCGGAGGGGTAGAGTGACCGGCCGCGCAGCGGGCGACGGGCATCCTGGCTCAGGAAAGCCGCTGAAGACGGGCCGGCGGCCGCAGGTCGAGCAGAGCCACTCCCGGGGCGGCCGGCTCCACAAGCACCCCGTCCACGAGCTGGGAGGTGCTGGGAGGTGCCGGCCCGTCCGTGTCCCGTCCACAGGGGAGGCCCCCGGGCAGAGAGGCCGTGGGACCTGCCGCGTGCTCGGGTCACCGCCACCCGGCTCACCTGGGGCCGAGAAGCCTCTGGAGGTGGGACTTTTCAGTGGGTTTCCTTCTAATTAAAAAAAATTTTTTTTAAGGTTTATTTATTTATTTAAGTGATCTCTACACCAAACACAGGGCTCGACCTCACAACCTGGAGACCAAGAGGCGCACGCTCCAGGGACAGAGCCGGCCAGGCACCCCGAGAGCTGCAGTTCTACCAGCCAGTCTGAGACCCGGTGTGCCACCCCCGCAGGCCTGGGGACCCTGTGCCTCAGGCCAGCACCCCCCAGTCATCTCCTCGCACACGAAGGACGCCTACTTCCCAGGCAGGGAGCAGGGAGCCGTGGTCCCCAACCTGCCAGGTGCAGGGCTGGTCTGCTGGGCGCAACTCCAAGGTCAGGATGCGCCATATGGGGGAGGAGGGGTGGGGAGGGTGGACACAAAGCCAGCTTCCCCCTCCTGCACCCCTAGCAGCAAGCCCCCCCCCCCAAAGGGTCACCTCTAGCCACACCCGATGTTTCCAACTCTGGGAACTGGCTTCTGGAATAACCTCAGACCACAAGGCGGCGCTCCTCCCTCCGCAGGGGGCGGGGCACCTGGGTTTACGGGTGTCTTTGCCAGGTCTCCTGCCATCTCACCTTCTAGAACTCTCCTAAGGCCGGCCCTTTCCCTCACACCCACCCTCACTAGGCTGGGGGGTCCTGGTAGGGAGAGTGACCAACACACGAAGCCAGGTCGGGCACAGGGCAGGAGGAGCGGCGACTCTGGCGCCACACTGAAGTTTTCAGTATTTCCTTCACAGGGGGTTTTTGCACTAATTAAAACAAAAAAACAATTTTTAAGCAAACTATATGCCCAACATGGGGCTAGAACTCACGACTCCAAGATCAGGAGACACGTGCTCCACCGGTGAGCCAGCCGGGCATCCTACTAACTTTAGTTTTTTAAACGGTCCGTGAAAATATCATTTGCCGCGCTGCCCCGGCCTGAGCGCCAGGGGACAGGCGCCGGGCGCCACTAGCCGGACATCTTCCGAGTTCCTGACGGGCTCGCGGCGGCCCAGGGCATCCGCGTAAGGGACTCCTCAGAAACTGTCTCAGCCCAGAGGGGCCCAAGGGGTCAGGACACCTGAATGCCGTCTGGGGTCCCCAAGGGGTCCTGGGGCAGAGGAGTTAGGGGAAACGGAGGACACACAAATAAAGTACGGGTGTTAGTCAATGATGTCGACACGGCACTGGGGACATTCCTGTGACATGCTGTGACAGACACGAACACGAGGGGTTAGCAGGGAAACGGGGCTGGGCTCCGCGGGGACTCCGCACCACCCTTGCCGTTTTTCTGTAAATCTAAAACTGGCCTAAAACATCAGGTTGAGTCAATAAAAATACTTCCTGTCTCTCGTCTCCACGACCGAGGGCTTTGGCGCCCCCTCGATTCTGTGCCCGAGGCGAGTGGCTCACTCGTCCTGACCCTGCTCCGGGCTCCGAGGCCACGCCGTCACAGCCACCTCAAGTGTCCTGTTTAAAGCACCGAGTTCTGGGGGCGCCTGGGCCGCTCAGTCGGTTGAACATCTGGCTTCGGCTCAGGTCATGATCTCACGGTTCGTGGGCTCGAGCCCCACGTCGGGCTCTGTTCTGACAGTTCAGAACCTGGAGCTGCTTCAGATTCTGTGTCTCTTTCTCTCTGCCCCTCCCCGTTCACGCTCTCTGTCTCTCAAAAATAAATAAATGTAAAAAAAAATTTAACTTAAAAAAAATAAAGTACTGAGTTCTGGGGTGCCTGGCTGTCTCGGTTAGTAGACCCCCACCGTTACACAGATGACTTAAAGAAGCGAAAACAAAACCACCACGCCAAGGCCTCGCCGTGACCCCGGTCCCTGTGCGTGTCTCAGTAAGACACTTCTCTCTAGCCAGGGCTGCAAACTTGGGCCCAAAGGCCGGACTCCATCGCCCCGCCTGTATCTGTCCAGCCTGCAAGCCCAGAATAGTTTTTGCATCTCTCAATGGCTACAGGGAAAAAGAAGAAGAAAAGGAAATTTTGCAAACCATGGAGGGAAATTACAGGAATTCTGACTCCAATGTGTATAAATAAAGTTTTATCGGCACGCAGCCTGGCCCGTTCCTTTACACAGTGCTGCGGCAGCTCTCCACCACCACTGAGCAGAGTAGCCCTGACGGGGGCTGGAAGTCCAGAGCCGAAAATGCGGACTCCGCCCCCCTCAGAAAACAGCTGCTGACCTGGCTCTACAAAGCAGGGCAACTTAGAGGATTCTAGGCGGGGACAAGCTCACAGACTCCTTTTCAGACCCATAACAGGTGTTCTCCGGGCCTGCCTGCCGGCGCCGTGAGCCACTGCGGATGCCTGGGCGCAGCGATGGGGGGCCGATGGCTTGGGCCTATTGTTCTGTCTTCTATGGCATTCTGCAAGTGCCAGGAGTGAGCAAATGTGCCCGCATGTGTTGGGGGGGGGTGCACATGACCCGAGGTGGCCTTTTCCTGTCCCTGTGTCTCTGGGGAACATCTTCCCGGCTGAGAACCACAACTCCACAATCTCCAAAGGCAGGCAGCCCCAAGGGCTCCTCCCATCTGGCTCGCCGTGCCCCGCCCCTGCTCCCCGGGGCCACCCGACGGAGCCCCCACCTGCCCCCCAGCAGCAACAGGACACCTGGGCAGGTCAGGGAAAAGAAACTGAAGGCGGGAGGAACCTAACACCCCACCGGGAGCTCCTTGGAGAACCGCTCCTCCCTCCGGGGCCCCATCCCTCCCAGCCCGCACCCAGATCTCTCTCCAACGGAATCCGGGCGGCCCCAGCCCTTCCAGAAACCTTCCAGTGAGCAGAGCCCATGGCCATCCAGCACGGCGCTGCCCCGGGCGGCACGGACATGGGGTGAAGCCGTGGCCTCACCTCACGCAGCCCCACCAGCTGGATTTTGTGACAAGCGTGTGGCACGCTCAGGACGTTTTAAAAGGCATCTTCAAAGGGGTCTTTAAGTGGCTTCTCCTCTTGACACCGGGGCAGGGCCATCACGGGCACTGTGGGGGCGGGGCACACCCTCCCTCCCCAGCCACCCGATGCCGGGGGCGCCCCCAGTGTGGTGACACACCTCTGTGCAGGTGCACTGCTTGGCCCACGTCCCTCCTCCCAGAGCCACGTCCCCAGGCCCCTCCAATTCTGCCCCCCCTTCAACACTGGGCCCCACTGTACCCCAAGGCCATTCCCAGGTCGCTCCCGCTGAATGGTCCATGTGACCAACTTCCCCTCCCTCCACAGGTCACCAACTCCCTCCACTGCCCCGTTAAGAGGGGCCTTTATCCCCCATTTATCCACCCCTCACTCCGGGAGCCCGTGCACAGCCCTCAAGGTCACCGTGGGGCAGGGTCACCCCACGGCACGACTCCCCTCGTTCGCAGGAGCTCCCTGGCCGGCCTGCGTGCGCTCCAGGGACAACACCCACTTCCGCTGGGCCCACCAGTCCCATCGCCTTCACAGGGCTGTTCGCCATTTACCCCTCTGCAGGTGGGACAACCGAGCCGGGGGCAAGACCAGAGACCAGCTCGCAGGGCGCACGACCAACCCTGCAGGTGGCAGCTGGAGGTCCGCATCCTGAGGACACGCTGAGGCAGGTGGCCAGGCCAGCGATGGGACAATTCCAGCCCCACTGCACGAACGCCCTGCCCCTCAGGTCACACAGACTAAAAGCAGTTCAGACCCGATTCTGCATCCAGTCCCGAGGGACACAGAACACCACCGCCCACCAACAAAACTTCTTCCTCTCTGTCACTTTCTGAGCCATTAAGGCACCTATTCAACAGGGGCGATGAGCCCCCAGGCTCCTGCCCTGGGCACCCGTCCTCTACACCAGCACCAATCCCAGGGCCACCAGCTGGCACAAAAGGTGGGTACTGATATTTCCATTTTACAGAAGAGGCACTGAGACTCAGAGAGGGTAAGTGACTTGCCCAAGGTCACACGAAGGGTAAGTGGCTCCCAGAAATGAGCCCCCAGCTGCTCCCCTCCCACGACTCTGTCACGTGGTCCACTGTCAGGCGAGGGAAGCGGAGGCTCCTCGAAGTACAATTCTGGCTCCAGGACCTGGCTCTCCTAGCGGCCCTCAGGGGGCACCGCAAGGTGAGTGCCCGTCACCCCAACCCACACTCAGAGGACCCCTACTTAGGCATCAGGGGGCCGGCTAGACTAGAAAAGAGTCTGGGGCCAGTGGGGGTCGGGCGATGGTTGGGTGGGAGCCACAGTCCCCACCCAGGTACCCCAGACATCTGGCTCTCACATCCCCTTGGGGGGCAGGGCTTACCCAGCCCCTTCTCCCTCAGTCTGCAGTGAGGCCCTGGGACCCACCTGAAGCTCAAAACTTCCCAGTTGGTCCCCAAGACCAGATGTCTCCCTATCCCCCCTCATCCACTCTGCGGTGGGCCTACCAGGCTCCAGCCCATCAGCCAGCGGGGCTCCCCAGGGCCCAACAGAGGACCTCTCAAGTTTCCCGTGAGTCCCCGGACACAGCAGACTCCCTCCCCGAGGACGCCCTCCCACCCTCGGTGCGGGCAGGAGGCGAGGCCTACAGCCTGCCCACCTCCCCAGTCCCGGAACGCCCCAGAACCCATCACAGGACTTCTGCAGAGTTCCGCGGAGAACTGACCACGTGACCCAGGGACCACCCCACCCCCACCCCAGGAGACCCTCCCCCCTCCTCAGGGCCCCAGGCCCCAGCCTGAACTCCCAGGCTCCTCAGAGACCACAGAACCACACCGAATTTTCTCCCAGGACACCAGAAAAGCCTAACGCATCCCCGAGACTCCCCACAACTCTCCTAGGGGCGTGGCTTACTCTGGCTCACACCCTCTTGGCCAGGGGATCCCCAAATCTTCTCTGCTCAGCGCTCGGGGCTCTCCCATATCCATCAGTCGTACAGAGGACCCCAGAGATCCCCCGGGGGTCCCTCAGAGCACGGTCTGCCCCAGACTGCACTCAGGAGACACCCGAAACCCCCTGCGGGTGCAGCGCGGACGGGGCCCGCCCCAATATGCACCCCTCGCTCACAGGTCCCCTCCAAAACTCCCTGAGACCCCTCGGTGGGGGGATGCTGGCCCAGGGTCCACTCCTCACTCACAGAACCCCCGAAAAATCCCTGGGACCCCCGGGGGGGCGGGGCCTGCTCCAGTGTACCCCCCTCGCTCACAGGTCCCCCGAAAAATCCGACGATCCCCTCGGTGGGCGGGGCCTGCTCCAGTGTGCACCCCGCGCTCACAGATCCCCCGAAAACCCCCTTAGTATCCCCTCAGTGGGCAGGGCCCGCCTGGCCTCCAAACCTCATTCATGGGGATCCCCGAAGACCCCCGGCTATCCCCAGAGGCTGATGCCCACCCCAGCGTGCACCCCTAGGGCGCCCCTCCCGAATCCCCGGGGAACCCCCCCGGTGGGCGGGGCCTGCCCGGTGTCACTCTCGCAAAGAGAACCCCCGGGGACCCTCGGAGGCTGGAGCTGCGGCTCCGCGCCCACCTCGCGCGTGGTCACCTCCTCCCGCTCGGAGATCTTGAGCAGGAGCCGGTCGTTCTCGAGCTCGAGCGCGCGGACGCGGTCGATGTAGTGCGCCAGGCGGTCATTGAGCTCGCGCAGCTCCTCCTTCTCCTGCAGCCGCGACAAGCGCGTGGGCGACAGCGGCGTGGCGGGGCCGCCCGCGCGGCCGGGCAGCGGCGTGCCCATGGTGGCGGCGGCGGCGGCGGCGGCGGCGGCTCGCGGCCCGCGCGGCTCGGGACGGCGGCCGCGGCTCGGCGGGCTCATTCAATCCGCGCCGCCGACCAAGATGGCGCCGGGCGCCCGCCGCCGCGGAGTAGCCTGGGACTTGTAGTCTGTAGGGGCCTCGCGGAGCACGCCGGGAGCTGTAGTTTCCTTCGCGGGCTAAGCCAGCCCGCCTCCTGCTCGGGTTCCCGCTTGGCCCTTAGCTGTTCATAAGCCGTAAGCGTAAGCCGTAAGCCAAGCCACCGAAACTCCCAGCTCGACACCTAGTGACACCGGCTTTCTCTCCAATGCCCAGTTTCCCCACGTGCATAGCCTGCCTACCTCTTTGGAGTCCTATTAAAATTAAAGGTGAAGGAACCTGAAAAACATGCTCATTGATGTCACACGTATAATTAAAATAAAATGAAATAAATAAAACAAAAATAAAATAGCTGAGCTCACAGGGGCGCTTGGCCTGCTCACTCAGTGGAGTCTGCGACTCTTGATCTCAGGATCGTGAGTTCGAGCTCCGCCTTGGGTGTAGAGATTACTAAAAAAAAAAAAAAAAAAAAAGTAAATTAACTTAAAAAAATAACTGGCTCACAGATACAGAGAACAATTTGGTGGTGGTGGCAGCGGAGGGATAGGAGGTGAGCAAAATAGGTGAAGGTAGCCAAAGACACAAATTTCCAGTTATAAGATGAATACGTCCTGGGGACGCCATCACCACACGGTGACTGCAGTTAATAACACTCTACTGCATGTTTGAAGTTGCTAAGCGTTCATCGCAAGAGAAAAATTGTAACTACATATGGCGATGGTTGCTAACTAGACCTACTGAGGGCATTTCAACAATGCCCACAAGGATCAAACCATCAGGCTGTCCACCTGAAACTCATATAATGTAATATGTCAGTTACATCTCAGCATGACACACGCATGTGCACACACCCTTCCGTGAAAGAAGTCAGGCACAAAAGGCCACAGAGTACATGATTCTACTTGTATAAAAGGTCCAGAAGAAGGGAGTCCATAGAGCAGGGTCTTGGCGCCTGGACATTTGGCCGCATAGTTCTCTGTGGGGCTGGGATGTGGAGGAACATCTCTGGGCCCCCCACCCCTCCCGTGATGCCAGGAGCACCACTGCCTCACTCCAGTCCCCAAGACCAGAATGTTTAGACATTTCCACCTGTCACTTAAGAGCCAAAATCGCCCCCAGTTAAGGACCCCTTCCTCCCCCTCCCCTGGAACTTGTGGAGAACCCCTCCTTCCCACACATCCCCCCTTGGGGACTGTGGCTGACACAGCTTCCCTCAGGGAGTCCAGCCAATGACATACTGAGAATGTGACTCCCCTTCATGCCTTCCGAAGAGGTGCAGAGGTCTCCCCTGCATCCTCCCCTGTCTTGAACACCTGACGCTCACGGATACTTACCTCCACCAGAAGCAAAGGGCAGGAGCAAGTCCCTGGCTAGACTGTCATATGCTGTCTCCTCAAACGTTACCTTGTGCTTTGAACCCGATATTGTCATCGGCACCTCCTACGGCTGGGATGTCAAATACAAAAGACAGTTGGTAGAATGTGAGGGCATTTAAAGCAGAGCGAGAGTAGGTGATACTCCAGGCGGCAGGGCCAGAGCGGAGGGAAAGGACTGAGGTTGGAGGGCGGCATGGGGTCACCTTTGCAGCGCTCCGTCCCCAGACTTAGCTGCAACCCCCTCCTCATCAAAGCAACCGGACCAGAGCCCAGAGCCACAGGTCAGCGCCCTGACCCCGAGGCTTCTGCAACTCAGGGCCTCGCAAGGTCCCACCCACCGTGAACCGCTGTCACCCCTCCTGACACCGAGATGTCCCATCCGCGTCCTGGTCTCTCCCTGGCCAGGGTGCCCTGCTGGCTCCTCCGGCTGGTCTGGGCTTCAGCCTTCCCGTCTGTGAAACGGGGTCCGGTCCCTGCTGCACTCCCTGACTTCTCAGCGCTGGGCGGGGCTCGGGGGCCCTGAGCACCCCACCCCACGTGGGACCCCAGGGTGCTGGACTCCAAGTCCCAGAAAGCCCTGCGCTTCCCGTGGGTGGGGCCCGGGACTTACCCCTCCCCGCGCGGTTGGAGAGGCGTTGGCAATTTTCAAATTTTGGCGCTGGGCAGGCGGGGCGGCGACAGCTGCGGCTGTCCCCCTCCCGGTCCGCGGGCTGAGCTCCAGACCCCTTTCCCGCCCGGGACGTTAAGGCACGGGACCCCCTAGCAGGGGCGAAGCGGAGGCGGGATTCGAACCCAGAACCGGTTAGCCCCGGGCGCACGAAAGTGCACGGCTGGCTGCTTTGGAGGCAGGGGGTCCGGGCAGGGGTGGGCGGGGCCGAGCCCGGGACCGTCCCGCGCGCCCACGCCTCCCCCCAGGCGTCCCCTCCGCGCCCCTCGCTCCGCGCGCGGTTTGGCGCCTGATTTTTCAAACTCTCGGTCCAACGGCCGCCGCTGGCTGCGGGCCGGGCTCGCGAGCCTGGATCCCAGATTCCGGAGCCTGGGTCTGTTGGGCCTGGATTCCGGAGCCTGGCGGGGAGCGCAGACTCGGGAGCCGGCAGCCTGACCCTGGAACACAGAGGCAGAATTCCGGAACCTGGGGATGGAATCTGGGGGCGGGGGGCGGCGGGGCAGGCCGCCGTGCCTTACAGGAGTGGAATGCCCTAGAGACCCCCCAGTGCCCGGGCTTCCCCCCTGTGCGGGGCACTGGGGCTGCACCGGGGACCCGGACAAAGATCTTGCTGGGGGCCGCTGACCTGGGCGGGGCTGGGGGACGGGACATGGGGAGAATAAAGCAGAGTGAAGGGACTTGGGAGCATGCGGGTAGGGGGTTACATTTTTTTAAAGCTTATTTTGAGAGAGAATGGGGGAGGCGCAGAGAGAAGGAGGGAGAGAATCTCAAGCAGGCTCTGCCATGTCAGCTCGACGTGGGGCTCAATCCCAAGAACCATGAGATCATGACCTGATCTGAAATCAAGAGCTGGAGGCTTTACTGAATAATCCACACAGGTGCCCTGGCAAAAGGTTACTTTGAAATCGAACTTTTTCGGGGGGCCTGGGTAGCTCAGTCTATTAAGTGTCCAACTTCAGCTCAGGTCGTGGTCTCATGGCTTATGGGTTCGAGCCCTGTGTCCGGCTCTGTGCTGATAGCATGGAGCCTGCTTGGGAGGCGCTCTCTGCCCCTCCCCCACTGCATCCTCATGCGCTCGCGCTCTCTCTCTCTCTCTCTCTCTCTCAAAATAAATTAAAAAATAAAGTCAAGCTTTGTTGAAGCAAGAGTGCAGCCATCTTCATGTTTGTTCAACTTTATGCTTTTAAGCATTTTCAGAAACAGATATTAAAGAGAGAAATAAATATGTAATATGACATTAGTGTGTTAGTTACCTATCACTGTGTAACAAATCGCTCCAGATTTAGTGTCCTAAAGCAACTCACGTTTCTTCTCTCAGTTTCCACGGTTCAAGAATCTGGGTGGAGCTTCACAAAAGCTCACTTCAAGCTCACTCACACTGGGTTGTTTTTTTTTTTTTTAATGTTTATTTAGTTTTGAGAGAGAGAGACAGAGACAGAGCTTGAGCAGGGGAGGAGCAGAGGGAGAGGGAGACACAAAATCAGGAGCAGCTCCAGGCTCTGAGCTGTCAGCACAGAGCCTGACGCGGGGCTTGAACTCATGAACCACGAGATCATGACCTGAGCCAAACTTGGGTGCTTAACCACCAGAGCCACCCAGGTGCCCCTACAAAAAAATGTTTTAAATGAAATTTTAGGGGCGCCTCAATGGCTCCGTCGGTTAAGCATCTGACTCTTGACTTAGGCTCAGGTCATGATTTCACAGTGCGCAGGTTCAAGGCCCCTGGACTGAGCCACCCAGGAGTCCCAATGCTAGCCCTATTTTCAGGGCTCAGTAGCCACACGTGGCTGCCAGCGACAGCCAGCACAGGTTGAGGAGAACGTTGGGAAAGTCACCCAGGAGAGGGACAGTAGTGGTCTGGGCTGGTGCCGTCGCGGCACTAGGACCTGGCCTGTCCCCCTTTGTGGACCTCTCCCTGCACCTCCTTCCTAGACCGCACCCCGGTGTCCAGGACTCGGGACTCACCCGTCTGCAACACGCGGGGCAGACCCCGCCTGGGGCCCATCCTCCCAAAGGCCCGCTGTGACCCAGGGTGCATGCTGCTGGACTCGGGTAGCGAAGAGCAGCTGCTTTTTGAAGGTGGGGGGGGGCGGGAATCTGTGAGCTGAGATGCCACCCGCCTGCAGGCCAGGACCGGGTCATATAGATCAGACCCCCGGAGGGGGCAGCAGCAGGCGGCCAAGACACACGCGGAACCACAAGGAGTCCGAGAATTCTACACATGAACCAGGCTCGCCAGGAAGTTCTGAAGGTTTGAGTCCCCGTCTATCTCTGTGTAGTAGGCGAGTCCCAAATTGTATCACAGCCCAGGCTTCTGCGGGTCGGGAATGTGGCTCAGCTGGGTGGTGCTTCTGTCCCATGTGGGATGGGGTTGACCGGCGTCACTGGGCAGCGTCGGACTTGCAGGGGGTTGGCCTGGTGCCTCAGTGAGCCCCTCTCCCCTTCTGCGTGGTTCCGTGTGTCCGGGGCAGCTGCGCAGCGGGACTTCCGACGAGGCGTCTCAGGGCTCCCTGGGAGCCAGACCGAAGCTCCAGGCCTCCTGAAGTTGAGAACGAGGCCAGCAGGCAGTTGGGGAGCCCCAGGTGCAGCCCAGATGGGGGGGGGGAGGGGAAACTGGATGCGCCGATGGGAGGGATGTCCAAGAATTGCAACCTTTTTTTTCTAACGACTTTATCGACATGTAATTCACATACCATACAGGCCACCCCCGAAGTGTGTGTTTCAGTGGGTTTTACTATATTCACAGCATGGCGCACCCACCACCACTATCTACTCTAGAACATTCCATCTCCCCAAAAAGAAGCCTGGAGCCCAAAGGTTGTCCCTCTTCTCCCCTCCCCTCCCCAGCTCCCCCGGCCCCCATGAGCCCCCCTCCCGTCCTTGGACGAGCCTGTTCCAGATGGTTCACGCACGTGGACTCCCACCCCGCGTGGCCCCTCGTGTCCGGTTCCCTCCCGGAGTGTCGTGTGTTCGGGGTCCGTCCGCGGGGCGGCGGGGCGGGCACCTCGCTCCTGCTCCGGGGGAGTGAATCCCATCATGTGGAGGAACTACAGCTTTTCACCTGCCATCAGTTGATGGGCATTGGGGTTGATTCCACTTTTTGGAAATGATGAGCACCGCTGCTATTAGCATTCCTGAATCGGCTTGTGTGGACGCGGGTCCCCTCGGGGGACTTCGGGTCAGGCGGTAACTCTGCAGTCACCCTTCAGAGGAGCAGCTTTTCCGCAGCCAGCCGTGCGGGAGGCCTGGGGAGCCCGCATCCTGGCCGACATGCGTTAGACTCTGTCTTTACTGTAACCTCCGTGGGGGCCGGGACCGCCCGCGGTCTCACACCAGCGTCCCCCGTCCACCGGCGCATCTGCCCAGACAGGACGGGCACGCCTGGGGCGCGGCTTGTCACTGGGTGACGGTCCTTAAACCCTTAGATGAGGGTTCCGTGCCACCCCCATCCTTGCTCTGGGTCAAGCAGACCCTGCTGGCGGCAGGCTCGCAGGGGGGACCCTCTGAGCACTGCAGTGAGGCCACCTGGGGGGGGGCGTGGGTGCCCAAGGAGGGAGGGGGTGACCGTCTGTGGATTTCCAGGTCCCCACCGCAGGGGGGCGTCTGAAGCCACATTTCCCATGTGCCAGCTACAGTCCTCGCCATCATTTCTCACCTGTCAACGGCCCGATTCTCCCATAAAAGAGGGAGGTTGGGGGGGATTAAGTCCCCAACTCAAGGACACAGGGCTTGTGAGGAGTGGAGGTGGGTTTGAAGCAGGTGAGTGTGACCTCAGCGCAGAGTCCCCTCAGCCACCTCCCTGCAGGGTGTCCCAGCCTCCGGCCGCTCGCCACCGCCCACCCCTGCCCCAAGCGTGCCTGGGCTCGTGCCCCCCCCCCAACGGTCGCCTTTGCTCTCTTCCCCTTCCCCCCCCCGCCCCCGCTGGGTCGCCCTTACCTCCTCCCGCCCATCCCGTCCTACCAACATCTCAGAGCACAGCTGTTGACTCACATCCACCCGGAAGCCTCTCCTTGGGGACAGGAGTCACATCTTATTCATCTCTGCACAAAACTGCATGATGTCAGAGGCCAGCCTTCCTGCTGCTTCACACTTGCCAGTGGCTTCCTGGCACATGAGAGTCACATCCAGACACCCCCAACCAGCAGCCCCCACCTTTCTAACCTTATCCCCCCCAACCCCCTCGCTACCTCTGCTCCTGCCCCCCCGGGCCTCCTCCAGGCTCCGCAGACAAGCCCACTGTGGCCCCACCTCAGGGCCTTTGCACGAGCTGTGCCGGAGGCACTCGCCCTTCACTCGTCCCGAGCCCGCTCCTTCGCGGGACTGGGGTCTCAGCCGGCGCGGCGTCTCCCCGATCACTCCGCCCCAAGTAGCTGTGTTGCTGCTCGCCCCCCACTCCAAGTCAGCACCCCTTGGGCCGCCAAGGGCCTGCAAGTTAGGAAGCACCCCTATTCGGAGGCGGTTTACGCACAGAGCCCTCTTCTAAGAGCCCTCGTTCGGTGCTCTGAACAATCCTAGACAAGGCTGTTGTTTCCATTTGCAGAGAGGGGAAACTGAGGCACGGGAAGGTCACACAGCTGGTCAGGAAGGGGGCTGGGGTTCAAACCCAAGCAGTCAGAGG
Organism: Mungos mungo; assembly: GCA_004023785.1. NCBI lineage: Eukaryota > Metazoa > Chordata > Mammalia > Carnivora > Herpestidae > Mungos > Mungos mungo. The sequence goes on along the minus strand of PISW01007952.1, from coordinate 22,259 downwards.
TCTCCTGGGACACCCCGCCCCTCCATGTGCTGTGGGGGGGCTCTGTCTGCCCCCATTCTCCTCACCCCCCCCCAGCTGGGGCTGCCATAACCAAACACCATGGACCGGGGGCCTTGGGCGCAGCCTCGGATTCCTCCTGCTCCTGGAGGCTGGAAGTCTGAGATCAAGGTGTCAGCAGGGGTGAGTCCCGGGGAGGCCTCTCCAGCTCGCAGCCTCCACCTTTCCATCAGTGTAGGAAGTGCTGATCTCGTTTCCTCTCCTTATAAGGGTGCTGATCCACCCGGGGCCCCACCCTCATGAGCTCACCTGCCCTTAATCACCTCCCAGAGGCCCCACCTCCAAGTACCACCCACTGGCGCTCAGGGCTTCTGCAGAAGAAGCAGACATTTGGTCCCTGACACCTCCTGTGGTGACTCGGGGTGGGGGGGGTGCCCAGGGGGTCCTTCTCGGTCCTGCTTCTCCTCCTGGGGCATTTTCTGTGCTGACAGGGAGCCCTATCCAGCCCTCCTGAGCCGGTCAACCCTCCCCCTCCAACCTCCTTGGTTTCTTCCTTCATCCATTGGGAACAAGCCCTGCTCCCAGGTTTGGGAGTTTATTTACTTTTTGAGAGAGAGAGAGAGAGAGAGAGAACGAGCAGGAAGGAAAAGAGAAAGAGGGAGAGAGAGAGAGAACCAAGCAGGCTCCACACTGTCAGCGCAGAAGCCGGTGCAGGGCTCGAACTCCCGAACTGGGAGCTGAAATCAAGAGACAGAGCCACCCAGCGCCCCTGGGGGTGGGGGTGGGTTTTAAAGGCAGGGTCCCAAGATGCAGGGCCCAGGCTTGGGTGAAGCAGAAACCCAGCCCTGATGAAAAATCCTATTCTGAAGCAATGGTTTTAACAAAGTAAAATGAATGAAAAAAAAAAGTGGGTATGTCTTCTAAATTTGAAATCAAGTCATACTGATCTTCCTGGGGGCTGTGGTGCCGTTAGCGACCCTGGGCTGATGGGAGGCTTTGCTATTCTGTTCATCATGCATTTGGGGGGCATTTGCTTGAGTAGTAAAATATTTATCTCATTCTGCACCAGTGGTGATGGGGCCCAGGCTCGTCACAATGCAGAAACCCCACTGAACTGGACACTGGAGGGGTGAGGTTTTTTACATTTTTTAAATGTTTTTTATTTATTTTTGAGAGAGAGAGAGAGAGAGAGAGAGACAGCGTGAGCGGGAGAGGGTCAGAGAGACAGAGGGAGACACAGAATCCGAAGCCGGCTCCAGGCTCTGAGCTGTCAGCACAGAGCCCGACGCGGGACTCGAACCCAGAGACCATGAGATCATGACCTGAGCCGAAGTCGGACGCTCAACCGACGGAGCCACCCAGGTGCCCCTTTAATTTCTTTAACATTTATTTATTTTTGAGAAAGACAGAGACAGAGTGTGCGTGGGGGAGGGGCAGAGAGAGAGGGAGCCGGAATGGGAAGCAGGCTCCGGAATAGCTCCAGCTCCTGAACCAGGAGATCATGGCCCCAGGCGCCCCGAGAAGGGTGAGTTTTGTGGCATGTGAATTATGCCTCAGCTTTTAAAATGAGAGATAAAAGAGCTTATCTATGTTGACGACAGAGTTTTCTGCCGCTCCCTTCAGGGCTGCGGCCCGAGCGTCCATGCTCTCTGCAGCCTGGTATCCGCCCTGCCAGGGACAGCACAGCAGGGCCGCAAAGAGCCCGCGTCCTGGGACTCAGCCTCTTCCCGAAAGGCCAGGCCTCGGGCCACGCTGTCCCCCTGCTTGCCTGGCCCCCCTCCCCCCTCCCCTCTCCCCCCCTCCCCAGCCCATCCCCCCTTCCCCAGGAAAGCAGCCACTCAGCCTGTGTCACTTACGGTGTTTGTCTCCTAGCAACGTGTCTGGCTTCCTAGACCCCCGGCCCCGAGTCCTGACCGCCAAGTCCGGGAATATTTGGAGCCTCCTGGAATATCCTTGCGGAACTCGGAGCTCTGTGCCCTTGAACTAATAACTGTCTTCCCGTCTTCCCGAGTCTCTACGCCTTCCTCTGGAAACCTGGCACAACCACAAAGTGGCACTTTGTGGGCAGTGAAGGCGGTGTGAGCCCCGAAAGAGGGACAGCTTACAAAATGCTCAGCACAGGGGCACCTGGAGGCTCAGTCAGTTGAGCCTCAGACTTCGGCTCAGGTCATGATCTCACAGTCCGGGGGTTCGAGCCCCATGTCAGGTTTTGTGATGACAGCTCAGAGCCTGGAGCCTGTTTCAGATTCTGTGTCTCCCTCTCTCTCTGCCCCTCCCCCACTCACTCTCTATCTCTTTCTCTCAAAATAAAATAAAGACATAAAAAAAATTAAAACAACAACAACAAAATGCTCAGCACATACCAAGCACCCAGGAAGGATTCGGTCTTAGCACCTTGGTACAGCGCACAGTTCCTAAAAGGAAGTTGTTATGTTGATCAATTCTAGACAAAGGGTCTCATTAAAATTTTTTTCTTTTCAAATTTTTATTTAAATTCAGTTAATTTGAAAAAGATTAAGAAAAATAAAACATTTTTTGTGTTTATTTATGAGAGACAGAGCATGAGCAGGGGAAGGGGCAGAGAGAGAGGGAGACACAGAATCTCAAGCAGGCTCCAGGCTCTGAGCTGTCAGCACGGAGCCTGACGCGGGGCTCGAACTCACGGACTCCAAGATCATGACTTGAGCCCGGGTGGCTCGTTGGTTAAGCATCGGCTCAGGTCATGATCTCGCAGTCCGTCAGTTCAAGCCCTGCATTGGGCTCTACACCGACAGTGCGGATCCTGCTTGGGATTCTCTCGCTCTCTCTGCCCCTACCCCGCTCTTACTCATTCTCTCTCCAAATAAATAAATAAACTCAAAAAAGGCACTTCAAAAATAAAAAAACAAAAACAAAAGGAAGGGCATCCTGACACCTGCTGCAACGTGGATGAACTCTGAGGTCGGGCTCGGTGAGAGAAGCGGGCACGGGGGCACCAACACTGATTCCGTCAGTAGGCGGGATCTGCCTCGTACACACAGACACAGGAAGCACGGTGGGCGCCAGGGGCCGGGTTCATGGTCATGTCCACATGATGAAAAAGCCTTGGACTCTAGAGAGTGGTGCTGGTCGCGCAGCACTGTGGATGTACTTAATGTCACTGAAGGGTACGCTTACAAACGGCCAAAATGTATTTTACCATAATAAAAACACAAAACCCAGGCACGCCCGGGCAGCAGCTTGTCTATGTGGTTTTTTTGAACCATTGCATCTGTAAAGTTGTATGTTGCTCGCGTGAAATATTTTGTATATAAAATGCTGCCACTGTCACCCAGGCCCATCCCCCTCATCCTCCGAGCCTCATCCCCGCCCCTCCGTCCCTTCCGGCGCTTCGGGAACAGACGCCTCGCGCGGCCACCAGGTGGCGCCGCCACGCCTCTCAGCGCCCGGGACATTTCGCGCGCCCACAGTGGGCGGCGCGGAGGCGACGCGATGCGTCAGCCGGACCGCGGGCCCGGGAGCCGGGGGACCAAGCCGCGGGGCTGAGGCCAGACCCCAGGCTGGCGGGGGAGGGGGCGCAACTGTGAGTCACCCGGGAGCCCCCGATCGACCGTGGGAGGCAGTCCCACGCTGGCCTGCCCGCCAGGCTCGTGAACTGCCTTCCTGCGGAGACCGGGAGGCTGATGGCAGTCCCTGTGTGCCGCTGTGCCTGTCTGTCGCACACGTGTGGCTCCAACGCCAACTAGCCGGTAGCCTGGGGGAGTGGTGGCCTCCCAGAGCCTCAGTTTCCCCCTTTGCCTAATGCAGATTAAGTATGGACCGTGCTTCCTGGGTCTTTGAGAATTCAAAGACCCACGATAGGGGGACCCTGGTACACAGTACGCGCTCCGTACATGCCGGCGCCCACTCCGGAAGGAGGAAATGAAAGTGGCGACCGTCACTGCAAGCGGACCCGAAGGGGCAGCGTGCAGAGCAGGCAAGCACCCTTCCGCCCTGGCTGTCTCCCCGGACATCTCTGTCCATCGCCAGGTGCGCAGGTGCGGTCAGATGCTGAAGTCCCCAGCGCCGGCAGGGGGCGCGGGGCCGGCTGCATCCGAGCCACCTGCGCCTCCCACTCCCACGCGCGCCCCACCCTGAAACTCGCGGGAGTTGAGGAGGGGGCGACCGGTCTCGCCCCTACAGTGCCTAGGGCTTTGCAGCCCTTGCTTCAGGGGACTTCGAGGCGGCCTGCCGTTACCACCAGGTGACATTTACTGAACGCTTACTGTGTACCCCTTATTTTCTTTATTGCTTCCTGCAACTTTGCGAGGCTGGGGTATTCATTCTCATAGGGCAGGTGGCTACACAGGCCGCCTTCGCAGTTCGCAATTTCGGGGGCCTCGAGGAGGCCTCCTGCGACCACCACCGTTTATTGAACACTTATTGTGCCCTTTGTTTTATTTAACGCTCCCTTCAATCCAATGAGGCCGGCGTTACATGTCCATTAGACAGGCTGGGATACAGAGGCCCAGAGAGGTCAAGTCCTCCAGGGTCTGGGGTCCCCGCAGGCAATGCCTCCCACTCCGGACAATGCACACACCACCCAGGAGGGATCAGGCTGCAAATTGGGCCCCTTCCCCGTGCAGGCCTCCAGCAGAACTTGGGAAAGGCGCGGGCCGGGGACTCTCCCGGGACCAGGAGGGGATTCCAGGCCTCCCCCACCCCCGAAAGACCGCGCCACCTTGCGCGCTGGAAATCCCGCGCGCGCCCCGAAACGCGGCGCGGCTGCCGGGAAATCAGGAGGAAAACTTCTGCTTTTTTTCTTTTCTGGCACTCCCGCCCCCCTCCCCCCGCGCCCTCCTCCCGGCTCTCGCACCCACGTGGGCGCCCCCCCGCCCGCGCGGAGCTCCGCCCCTTCCCCGATGTCGGCCAACCGTGGCGCGCCTTTCTCTCGCCTTTGTTGGCTCGCCAATAGGAGGGCTGGATGCGCCGCCGTGGCCACGCCTCTGACGAGAAGTCTATAAAAAGCGGCGCCGGCGGCGGCGAGCTCAGATCGCTGGGGTCCGGGCTGCGATCTTTGCCGCAGCGGCCCCGCGGATTATTCTCGCCGAGGACTTTCCATTTTTTTGCTGCCTCTTTTGAGGAGGATTTCGCTGCCTTCTGAAGGTCTGGAACCAGCGCTCGGGCTCCGTGGGAAGGTTTTGGCTTTCCGGCCTCGGACTTAGCGGTTTCTCCCTTGGGACTGTCGTGGGGCTGTTTTCCACTGTGGATTATAACTGCAACATGACGCTGGAAGAGCTCGTGGCGTGCGACAACGCGGCGCAGAAGTAAGTAGCCGGCTGAGGTCAGCCGGGCCGGGCGGGGACCCGAGCGACCTGTGGCCGGCCGGGCGCTGACCCTCCTCTCTCCGACCCCAGGATGCAGACCGTGAGCGCCGCGGTGGAGGAGCTGCTGGTGGCCGCGCAGCGCCAGGACCGCCTCACCGTGGGGGTGTACGAGTCAGCCAAGTTGATGAATGTGTGAGTCACTGCCCGGACTGGGCGCGGGTGGGGACCCCCTCCGCTCTGCACGCTCTCTGCTGTACCCCCGGCTTGCACGTGGCTAGGATTTCCCCCAAGCGTCCCCACTGTGAGTCGAGGGGCTCTGCTTTCTTCAGGGGGGTGGGGGCAGGTTGCGGTATCCTGACCTGGATCATTTGCAAGCGCCCCGCCCCCCCCAGATATCTAGAACCGCACGTCCTCTGCCCGCCCCTGCAGCTGCATGCAGACGCGATCCCTTGCGTGCCTTCGGTTCCTCTTTGCTTTTCCAAACTCTGCCGTGTAGTGGCCCTTCCTCAATCCCCCCGGCTGATCCGCCCCTGCCCTCCGGCCTCCTTAGGGACCCTGACAGCGTGGTCCTGTGCCTTCTGGCCATCGATGAGGAGGAGGAGGATGACATCGCCCTGCAGATCCACTTCACGCTCATCCAGTCCTTCTGCTGTGACAACGACATCGACATCGTACGGGTGTCGGGCATGCAGCGCCTGGCGCAGCTGCTGGGCGAGCCCGCGGAGGCCCAGGGCGCCGCCGAGGCCCGGGACCTGCACTGCCTCCTGGTCACGGTGAGTCGGGCCTCGGACCGCCCCGCCCTTCCCCGGCACCTGGGCCCGTGTTTGTCAACAGAGTTGAGCTGGCGCGTCCTGTACCAGCTCAGCACTCAGCCACGACAGGCATGTCCCGTGGGCAGCCTCGCGGGGGCCTCCTGGCCCGGCCAGCTATTTTTGAGCTGGCCTGTTTTCCCCAGAGGGGCCCGAGAGAGGGAGGCTCCCTGCCCACTCCTGGGGCTCCCGCTGATCCCCCTTTTCCTCCCTGTCACAGAACCCTCACACGGATGCCTGGAAAAGCCACGGTCTGGTGGAGGTGGCCAGTTACTGCGAAGAGAGCCGAGGGAACAACCAGTGGGTCCCCTGCGTGGCCCTCCAGGAGCGTTGAGACCCCTCCCAGCATCAGAAGCTGCTGAGTTGCTGCCAAAAAAAATAATAAAATAAATATTTGACCCCTCCCCCCAAGAATCACCCCCTAGAACCACCCAACCTGTGAGACCGTGGGGGCAGAATCAGTGGAGAAGAGGGGAGTGCGTGGCCACCCCCAGGGCGGTGAGCCTGGAGCAGTGCCAGCTGCGGCCGCGGTGGCCGGAGGAGAGGGGACCCGGCCGGCAGGAGAGGGGCCGGAGCCCAGGCTTCGTGGCAGAGTGGCGGCGGAGCGGCTGGAGCGGGGGAGCCGCGCCCACGGCGGGGCCTGGGCTGCCCTCTCGGGGAGGACCAGGAGACCCTGCTGACTTCGGCGTGGGACTCGGCGCCCGAGGCTCTGCACCCTTGTCAGGACTGTGCTTCGGGACTCAGGAGCTGGGGCTGATGTCGCTCTGTACCCGTGAACTCCCAGTTCGCGAGCGTCGTGGACCATCTGTTTTGTTACTGGCTCCGCTGGGAGAGACTGGGAGACGGGAATCCTACAGATGCATATATTTTTATTTCTCTGATGATCTTGTAATAAATTTCTAAAGCTTCGTTCTTGTGTATTTGCCACTTCCTAGAGGGGCGGGGACCTCTGCCCCTGCCCCGGGCACCCCCCAAACCCCCTCTGCAGGCTCACCAGGAAGTGTTACTTAAGTCCCTGTTAGCAGCCCCAGGCTCCTTTGCAAACACAGTGCCTCTTCTCTTGCAGCCGGCGCCAAGCAAGCCCAACAAACCTTTGCCTCTTTTTTTTTTTTAATCCTCCCTCCTCCTGCCCCATAGCAATTAAAAGACCGGTTTATTACGAAACCTGGCCGCTGTGCCACTGCTGTTACCGGCCGGGCTGGAGCCAGCCCCAAGCTCAGGGCATATACAGACGCACCCCTGGGGGGCTGAGTGCAGCCCCTGCCTGCCCTGCCGCCGCCACCAGAGGTCCAGGGAGATCAAGGGGGCACCCGGACCGTGGTGGGCTTAGCTGCCTTGGCTGGGGCTCCTCCTCATAGGAAGAGTCCCTGGGGGTGACCCCCAGGGGGGCCTTGCCCGCGCCCCGGCCTTCTCCCTCCCAGATGGGCTTCTTCACTGCCCTACAGGGGAAACCTTTTTTTTCTGCCCAAAACTAAGATCAACAAGCAAAAAATACCCAAGGAAGCCGGGCTTGGCACGGTGCTGCGTTTTGCCTCTAAACCGAAACTGTAAGGCCTGGCCGGCCACCTCCTTGTTCTCCCGAAGCTGCAGGCGCGGTGACGCTCCCCTGCCGCGGGCTGGGAGCCGGCAGCTCGAGCCAGGAGCCCTCCCCGCCCCGCCTCGGTCTTCCCGCCGCAGGTCTGCGGGGTGGGCTCGACGGCGCCTCGGCAGCACCGTGTCCCTGCGCCCCGCGGGGAGGGGGACGGGGCGGGCGCGCCCTCCCCCGCAGGCCGCGACCTTTCCACGGAGGCCCACGTGGGCGCTGGAGGAAAACCCCAGAGCCCCCCCCCCCCCAGTCACGGGGCTGGGAGAGCCCCGCCGGGAGGAGGGAGGGAGGGAGGGAGAGGTGGAGGGGGAAGTCCCCAGAGGGAGAGGAGAGGGAGGGGCGGGGATTCCTCCTGGCGGGGGCGGAAGGGGAGGGCCGCGGTTGGGAGACAAGATGGGATGGGGAAGGAAACCCGGAGGTGGGTCCCTCAGGCGCGACCCCTGTGGGGCGAGGGACCAGGGAATGGGTAGAGGTTAGGAGGAGGAGAGATGCCCAGTGGAGGGGCCAGAGCCCTGGGGGGCAGGGAAGGCAGATGAGGGGAGCCCCAGAGGGGAGGGGGATCCTCGCTGGGGGCGAGGTGAGGAAGGGGGACTCCCGCGGTGGAGGGGAGTCCCTGAGATATAGTCCGCAGGGGAGGGGAGTAGAGGCTGAAGGACGCCCCCACCCGGGGGGGGGGGGAGGTCAATGGGGAAGGACAAGCAGGGTCAAGGGGCAGCCCTCGGTGCCCTCTGGCTCCACCTGTGGGCACCGGCCTCGCTGTCGTCCTCTTGCTGCTCCTGGCCGGGCACGAGGGTGGCCTGTGTGACCTGTGGCCCTCTCCTCCCAGGTCCACTGTCCAGTAGGCTCCAAAGACACACAACGTATGAGTGGGACCCCGGCCGTGGGACCCTCAGCTGGCACCCTGACCTGTCTGCCTCAGAACCCACACCCCGAAACTGTGCATACTGCGGCCCACCTCCTGGGTCGTGGGGAAGATTAAACGCAGTGTATTCCTTGGACGAGTGCTTCCCACACGGGGAGCACAGAAAGGACTGGCCATTCTGAGCGCTGTTGCCGGCACTGTTATTACACACTGTGCACTTCTAGAATCATCTCCTCACTCCACCCTGTGAGGTAGCAGAGCCGTGACGAGGGTGAGCCTTCCATGCAAGACTTAGGAAGGCTGGTGCCCGAAACTCGGCAGGTGGAGGAATAACCTCAAGCAGTCTTGTAAATGGAAGTCAGGGAGAGGGAAGTTGGCCGGCGGGACGGATCTGCCCTTTTGCCCCTGGCTCCGAGGCCTCTCTTTCCCGAGCCGGCCGGATTTAAACTTGGACTGTGCGGTTCCTTCACTTTGCAGGTGAGGAAGGCAGGTGGGGAGGGCGTGGCCTCCCAGAAGGTCAAAGCCCCAGCTTTCCCGCCAGGCCCAGGCACCCAGGCGGCGGCGCACTCCGTGGTGTTCACAAAACGATCAAGTCTTCCTGCTGAACCCCAGGACGGATGCGAGCGGCCGCCAGGGCTGCTGTGTCCCCAGGCTCACTCCGGCTCCCCTGGGCACAAACGCCCCGAGGCCTGGGCTGCCGTCCTGTGGGGACGATGCTCCTGGCCCATTTTCCAGAAGAGGACATGAGGCCCCGCGTGGAGGAGTCAGGGACTGGCCGAGATCTTGCGCTGTCACTGACCGGCTAGTCAGCCCCTGGGGAAAATGCAGGCTGAGGGGACAGGCCGAGGGTGAGGGTGAGCACACTCCTTCCCCCCTCCCCCCCACCCCCCTGACCCCGTCCCTGGGCCACCTCTGCAGGTGACCCTCCTGGGCTCCCATCACTGGGGGCCTGGGAGGGACAGGAAGGAGGGGATGCAGACGTGTGGCCGGGGTGCAGGCTCACCTCTCGGGACCTGTGCTCCCCTCTGCCTGTGTCTACACCCGCGGGCCTGAGACACACCATGCAGGCACACGCCCCCTACGCAGCTATGCGCGCACCCAGCTCCCCACACCTCACGCACCGTCACCCACTCAGCTCCACCCCGGTGCCCCGGGCAGGGGGCTGAGCCCCAGCTTCCCCCCACCCCCCTGGGCAAGTGACCTAGCTCCTCCGAGCACCTTTCCACGTCTGTGGACCAGACACGTAGCCTCCCCCGAGTGTATGGCTGCCACACACCGTCGCCACAGTGGACGTGGGCACACAGTCACACGCGTGTGCAAAAACAGATGTGATCTCCCCCCAGGCCCCAACAGTTTGTTGGGTTCTAGCTATTTCTGGAACCCTCCCTGCCCGGGGAAAGGGGGATGGCCTGGTGAGCACGTCGCTGAAGCACATAACGTGCCCCTGGACTTGGGGACAAGCAGCGGCCCCGGACAAGGACAGCCAAACAGGCAGCGCGTCGGGAACACCGGTGTAACGCTGCCGTGTTCAGCCTCGAAATAACGCCACGAGGCGGCTGCTGTCATGATCTGCCATCGGGGGGCGGGGGGCGGGGGGTTCAGAGAAGTGCAGCCACGCGCCCAAGGCCAACAGCTGGACAGGGACGCATTCAGGGACCAAGCCAAGGCCTGTGTGATTCACTTAGTATCTTGTTCCTATTTATATTTATATTTATATCGAGAGACAGAAGTTACATACCATAACATTTACCCCTTTACAGTGTTATTAGTGGATTTTGCCATACGACACAGAGTTGTGCAATTATCACCACCATCTAGTTCCAGAACATTCCATCACCTCAAAGAAGCCCTGTTGGGGGCCACTCCCCATCCCCTTCCCCAGCGCCCTGCACCCATGAATCCACGGCCAGTCTGTGTGGCTTCACCTCGTTGGGGACCCTTCACGGAAATGGGATGTCACATCAGGTGGCTTCCCACCCTTACATGACGCTTGGAGGCTCCTCCGTGCTGCGGCGAGTGTCAGGACCCCAGTCTGAGCCCGGCCCCTGCGAGCACCCTCCCGTATGGACGAGGCCCCACAGGAGGGCACGCGGAGCGTCACACACGGCTGACATCAGCTGGCACCTCACGCCCCGGCCAGATGCTGCTCACACACCCCGCGTCCGGGCCGCCCAGCCCTGAGCCTCCCTTCACCACGCTCCCCTAGCTCATGCCGACTGGTCCTTTGCTCGCACGTCAGATGCCCCCTCCTCCGGGAAGCCCTCCAGACAGGAGCTGTGAGAGCCAGTCTCCCCCCACAGCCCTGCAGGCTCCCAGCATCCTGTGCGTTTGCTTCCTGTCCCCTCTGGTGCGCATTCCCGAAGAGGCCTGGAGGGGGTCTGTTTGCGCACCCGGGACTCCACCAGCCCGTCACCAGTGCTCGGGCACCAAGACTCGGGTCCCAGTCCCCAGCTGTAGACAGACATCGACCCACGGATGATGACCTTCTTCTCCAGGACACGCTGTTTTGTCCCTAAGGGACACACGCAGGCCTGCCAGGTGTGAGGTCCTGCCCGGCTGCAGTGACGCCACCCAGGGCAGGGCGGCTGTGCCCTGGCCCCGCGGAGGCGGCCCGCTGTGCGCCCTTAGGCAAGTGGCTTCACGTCTTTGGGCTCAGTTTCCTTATCTGTGCAATGGGGATACTGATAGGAGTGTCCATCTCTTGGGGCTGTTGTGAGCATTAAGTTAGTGAAAATATGTAAGGCATTCAGAACAGCGGGAGGCCTTCCAGAAGTCAGCTGTGATGATGTGAGTCAGCCCGGCTGTTTACAGGATTCCTCCTCCCCGGCTGCCCGAGCAGAAATCCCTACAGTGAGCCCTGGGCTCCCGGGTCCCCTGACCGAGCCGGAGTCGTGATTATAACTCAGACCCTCCCCTCCCCCACTGGGCGCTATCGTGACCCTGACGAGGTGGCTCCAGGCGGAAGGGAGCAGGTGTGCCTGGTAGCCAGGAGCCCGTCTAAGCTAAGTGGCAGCGCCCATGGCCACCTGAATGTGCCCATGCACACGTGTGCCTGCGCATGTGAACGGCATGTACTCAGCTACTCAGCCTTGCAAATAGGCGTGACCACACACACACACACACACACACACACACATCATTGTTCTTAACCGCTTGCTGGCTGACTGTATGAGTGGCCTGGGGCCACTGTGACCAAGCGACCAGGTGGGGGAGGGGCTGTGACAACAGAAACGAGTCGGCCTCTGGCTCTGGGGGCAGGAAGGTGACATGAAGGCGCTTCTGCGGCTCCGAGGGCGCATCTCTCCAGGCCTCTCTCGTTCCGAAGGCCTCGGGGTCCCCGCATCGGAGCGCGTTCTCCCCATCGCCTTGGGTGAACGTGCGTCCCTGTGTCCAAGTTACAGCTTCTCATAAGGCCGCTTGGGGGTAGGGCCGCCTTCATGACGTCATCTTGATCGTCTGCAAAAAACCTGTTCCAAATAAGGTCCCTTCCGTTCCCAGGTACCGGGAAGCAGGACTCCATGACACCCACACACAGAACTACCCAGGAGTGTACTCCCGGGCACACACAGACCCTGGAGAGCCCAGCCTCACGTTCCACAGACGTGTGCACGACCGTACACACGCCTCTCTCTAGCTCGCTCTCCATTTTCCTCGCAGGGGCCCAATGACTAGGGAGTAAGAACACCCACCCAGGCCAGGGAAGGAGTGCGGCAGTTCCGCATTTATCCGCTGAGTGTGTCCCCCGTTTGTCCCTGGTCCTTCCTGCCTCCCCCCAGGGGGTCCAGGTCCTGCCCCAGGGAAAGGCCACGGGGCGCTGAGGAGACACGGGGAGCATCTCCGCAGGCCGCTTCTCCCACAGCGAGGTGCCGGCCGCGGGTGGGCCGAAGCTGGGGTGGGGCGCGCGCACGTTTCCCAGGAGGTGACACCCCCGCTTCCAGGCAGGCGGCAGAAGGAAGCCAGGCCCTTCCCGGCTCCTGAAATCCTTCTCCCCTTCCTCCCAGGGCTCCGGGCAGGACCCCGGCCTGGCCCACTCCCGCCTCACCTTCTTCCTTCCCTCTGGAAGCATTTCCCAAGCCCCACGCCCCCCGGGGTGCCCGGCCTGGCGCCTCAGCCTGCGGTTCTGTTCGCTCGCGACCCCAGCCCCCAGGCAGGGGGCGTGGCCTCGCGGCCCGAGTTTTGCGGGCCCGGCAGCGCGGGACGAGCGGCGGCGGAGCGCACACGCGGCTGGGCAGGCGATCCCGGAGCGTGGCTTTCTCTGCTCGAAGGGGAGAGTCTGGGAACGACGGCCCTGGGGCTGCGCCGCGAGGGAGAGACCCGCCTGCCGCCGGCCCAGGGCGGTGACGGGCGCGTCTGCCAGGGACCCACGGTGCCCGGCGGCCGCCTGCGGAGACCCCGCACCAGCCGGCCTGCAGCGCAGCCCGCAGGCCACCCCCTCCCCCCAGGCCGCACGGCAGACACTCACAGACACACAGAAGCTCCATCTGGAGCAGCCCCTCCCTGCCCTTTCCCTGCATTGTTCGGGCCTCCTCGTTCCCACCCTGCCCCCTCCTCCCGGGCGCCGAGGTTCCCAGGCTCCGGGGCTGCGGCGGGGTGGGCTCAGGGGCGTCTCCGGCGGCGGAGGCCCCGCCAAAGACCCTCGCGCGCACGGGGCTGCTCCCGCCCCACGCGCGCGCACCCGCCTGTCGGAGCGCGAGCCTGCGTGCACGCGCGGGGCGACGTTTGGCCGCGGCGTACACAGCAGGCGCGCCATAAATTCCTCTTGGGTGGCTGCTGGGGGGACGGGAGGAGGGGGACAGCCGCACAGCTCTGGATTCGAGTCGGCTCTCGGCGGCTTTCTAGCCAGCCGCGAGGCGCCCAGAGAGCGTGACTCAGTTTCCCCGTCCTTACAAGGGAAAGTCTAACCGGCCTCCCACGTGGCAGGGTGAAACCAGATAATGCACGGAAGCGCTTCGCAAAACGCTCGGCCTGGGGAACCCGGACCACGCCTTCCCTCCACCCCACCCTCTCGCCAGACACTCGGAGGGTGGAGAGGGGCGCTGACCCTGGCCCCAGACGCCTCTCCCGACGGAGCAGGCAGGAGTCCCGGGTACTTAAAATTGGATAATTGGACACAGAGGCGGGTGTGTGAGAGCCAGAGAAATTCCCGAGTGGGCGAAGTGCAAGGGCCTGTCCCCCAGTTTCTCGGCGGCGGGGCCCCCGACCCTCTCCAGAGCCCCCTCGTGTGCGCCCTGGGCGCGCTGCCGGTGCGCAGGGAAGCCCCCGCGCTGGCCGCCGCCCCCCTCCCGCGCCCGGCGGTGCCAGCCTCCCGCTGGTGCCCGCCAGGCGCGGTGTCTGCGGCCGCCCGGGGTGGGGCGGGGGGGTCCGCGCCGGCGGCGGTCCCGGCGGCGTCTCCCTCCCCCAGCCCCTGGCGGCGGGCGGCCGGGCCGAGGGCGGGGCGTCTGCACAGACCCTCCTTTTGTGAGCGGCGCCTTCCCCGGGCGGCCTGGCGCGCAGGGCCCGGGCACCGCGCCAGCGCCCGGAATAGCCTCCCTGCCCCGCTGGCCGCCCCACGCCCCGCCGGAGCCGCCTGACCTGCCCGGCGGGGCGCGGGGGCGGGCGGGCCGGGCCGTGGCGGCGCGGGGACCGGGTGCGTGCTCGGGGGCACGGGCTGCGCTGCGGCCGGCGACCGGGGCCTACTGTGCGCAGCCTGCCGGCTCAACGCAAAGCCTGTACTGTGTGCACGCAAACGCGCATGTGCAGCCCTCCGCCGCGCGCGAGCAACTGCAAGACGCACTGTGCAAGACGCACTGTGGGCAGTCCCTTCCCCGTGTGAAAACCCCCGTGTGTGTAGACCCCCGGCCGCGTACAAACGCCTACAGCGAGGAGATATCCCCGTGTGCGCGCACACCCACTGCGTGTGGCACCGGAGTGCATGTGGACCCACTGCGCACAGCCACAAACTTGCTCACAAACGCCCCTTGGTGAAGAAGGCCCCTACCGCCACACACCGCCATCTGTGCAGGCGTCCACATGTGAGTGCATGCACACCTGCGTTCTGATGCACCCGTGTGGTCATCAGGGTGGTGCAACATTTTCCAAGTTCACGTGCTCACTCTGCAGACCCCCTACACCAGGGGGCTGAGGGCGGGAGCAGCGTTCGGGGCCCCATGTGAGAGCCGGGACTCTCTCCAATGGCCCGTAGTGTGTGTCTGCTTCAGATGACCCCATCCGGAGAGACTTTGCTCTCAGTCGCTCCTGGCTCTGACCGTGTGGGAGGAAGTGGGTCGGACACCCTCCCCTGCACTGTGTGGCTGGGTCCGGAGGACTCAGTCATGCAGGATTGGAGGCAGGGCCTCCTGGGACCTTCCTGGAAGCCCAGGGGGCAGGTGCAAGGGCAGGCGGGCTCCGGCCGTGGCAGGATGCCAGCGGGTGGCTTCCCTGAAACTGGGCACAGCAGCTGGGAGAGGTTTCCGGCCCGCCCGGCCCCACCTGGCCCCGGGCACTCTCGGCAGATGGGCAAGGCAGGCAGGCACTGCCAGGGAGGGGCTGGGCTCCAGACTGCACATGCCCGCACAGGCGCCGCCAGTGGACCTGAGCACACACACCTGTGTGCAAGCATGTGCTCACTCTGCCCTCCGTGTGCAAACGTGAGCACACCTGGGCGCCTGCGCTTGTGTGCTTCCCGGGAACGGCACAACATGAGCGGCCCTGGGCACCCGGATTGGCCCTTGGCTCCACAGGGCAGAGATATTTGTGCGTTTTGCTCACTGCTCTGCCCCAGCACCTGACAGTTGGTTGGCGCTCTATAAATATTTGGGGAGTGAGCACATGAATAAAGGGACACATCATTTTGCAACTATGTACCCGGTGCCTCCATGCTCTGGGCCTTGTCCGTCCAGGAACAACACAGAGATCCTTAGACAGACATTCTAGGCACATATTCTCAGGGATGAAAATCAGCTCAAACTTACACATACCTGTGGATCCCACACACATTGAGCAGCAAACAGGAGTCCACTTAGTTCGTCCGCGGCAGAAACCAGAGCCAGGGGCCACGCGGCCCTTGTGGCTGCGCACGCACGCATCGCTGCGCACGTGATTATCACTATCACTCCTCACTCCCTGCAGTCCGCCTGTCCGTCCGTCCCGGCCACCTCGGTTCCTGACCTCCCTGCCGGAGGCCACTCGGTGTCCACACTAAGTTCGGAGGGTCCCTCAGGGTACAGGGGGCTCACACTCCACTCCCCAAGCAGCTCTATTATTAGATGGTCCCTCGGTCACCAAGCTCCACCGTCTGAGCTTCTATCCCAAGGACTTAGGCTGTTGTCCGCAGAAGGTTCCAGAAAATAGGCAGCCAGAGTTGGCAGGATCAGGGTGTAGTTTTGGGAGACTTGCAGAGCGGCTGCTGGGTATTCCCAGGAACCATCCTTCCATTTTACACCCGGGGAAACTGAGGCCCGGAGAGGGGAGGGCGTTCCTGCCGAGCTGGAGAGCGGAGCAGCAGACTGTAGAAGCAGACGCTCTTCCTTCTCATCCTCTTGCAGCCAGAACCAGTGGATTCCCACGGCTGCCTGCTGGGGTGGGGTCACGAAGGTGGGGACTGTACTGGGAAGCGAGGGCCTGCGGGGGGGGGCTGCTATCTGCGTCCCGGAGACCGACAGACGGGCCGGAGGCCCAGAAACACCCACACACGGCGGACAGAGCCCCAGTCCGGGCTGCGCGGGCTCGAGCAGCCACTTCCCAGCCTTCAGAAGGGCTCCCCGGGCCCGGCCCTGCCTGTGAGCGTGCGCGTCCTTGTGTAGGAGCGTAGGCACGTATGCGTGCGTAGGTGACGTAGTTTGTGCACGTGCATATATTTTTGTGTGTCTCTGTGTGTGTCTTTTTTCCTAACCATGAGACAAGCAGAGCACGAATGGGGGAGGGGCAGAGAGAGAGAGGGAGACGCAGAATTCAAAGCAGCTCCAGGCTCTGAGCTGTCAGCACAGAGCCCGAGGCAGGACTCGAACCCACGAACCGTGAGATCATGACCTGAGCCGAAGTCGGTGCTTAACCGACTGAGCCCCCCAGGCGTCCCTGTGTCTGTGTGTTCTGTGAGCATAATTGTGTGTGCATATTCACGCAGGTGCGGGTCTGTGTGCATATTTGTGTGGGTGCCCGTGTGCACACACATGTGCTTGTGCATACATACGGCCTGTGGTCTGTTGTCTTTCTAGTATCTCAGGCGCTTTTCTAAACCCCTCGTGTTTTATTTTATTTGAAAGTTATGTTCATGCAGGTCTAATTCACAAATGTCCTGACAAACAGAGACAGTGCGGAGACTGCACACAATGAAGACTTAGAGGAGGTCCGTCATCCCGGAAGTCACCTGCTGCCCCCGCTCAGGCCACTCCCCCCAGTACCGGCGCAGCAACTCTACCGTTAGGCCTCTCCCAGGATGTAAAAATAGGATCGCCCAACATGCAGCCTTCTGAGCCTGTTTCGAAAACTCAACAAACTGCGTTTGAGAAGCAGCCTTGGGGTCGCATGTAAAAGTGGTTTTCTCCTTAAAAAAAAAAAAAAAGATGTAGGGGCGCTCCGGGGGCTCAGTCGGCTGGGGATCCGACTCTGGATTTTGGCTCAGGTCACGGTCACATGGTTTGTGAGTTCGAGTTCTAGCCCCGCATCAGGCTCTGTGCTGACAGCACGGTGCCTGCTTGGGATTCTCTCTCTTCCTCTCTCTCTGCTGCCCTCCTGCTTGTGTGTTCTCTCTCTCTCTCTCTCTCTCAAAATAAATATTTAAAAAACCCGCTTTATTTAAATAGTATAATTCACATACCACAAAATTCACCTTTTTAGTGTATACTTAGGTGTTTTTTAGTGTTTTCACAGATTGTGCAACCATCACCTCTAATTCCAGAATGTTTTTATAGCCCCAAAAAGACAGTCACCATTAGCCACCACCCCAACCCCACCCTGCCCCGCCTCTAACACCCTTTCTGTCTGTGGATGAGGCGGTTCTGGGCACTGCACATCCACGGACTCTCACACTGCGAGGCCGCCTCCCTCCCTCCCGGCTGGTTAAGGTCAGTTCTTCCGTCTGTATTGCTGCCTGCTCCGGTCAGGAGGGGTCCTCCGGGACCCGAGCTGGGTAGTTTGCAGATGTTGGTAATTTGGAAGAAAGCTGCTATGAGCTTTCACTTCGGGGTAGCAGTGTGGACCTAAGTTTTCATTCCTCTGGGAAAACACTTAGGGGACGGATTACTGGGCCCCATGATGCGCACACACTTTACGTTCACCAATTCATTTATTCCTCATAACCTAGGAGGTCAGTACTATTATTAGATCCATTCTATTCACAAGGAGACCAAACGCTCCCACAGATCTCTCTCTCTCTCTCTCTCTCTCTCTCTCTCTCTCTCTCACACACACACACACACACACACACACACACACACACACCCAGCAGACAGGATGCGCGTGCAGCCCCGGCCCTGCAGGACCCCAGCAAGCGCCCCAGGTGCCCGCTGCCCGCGGCGGCGCGGCCGTCAGGCCCCAGCCCTGGGAACAGACGCCGGTGGGGCCCGCAGACCCAGACGTGCTGCAGACACACTGCGATTTGTTCATCTTTCCAGCCAACCCGTCTCGTCCTGACAGTAATTAGCTCCCAGACTGGCGGGGAGACAGTGAACAGGCTCGGAGTCATCGCTGCGGCCCCACACCCACAGGCCAGGGAGGCCGGCAGTGGGTGTGTGAGGAGTGTGCGTGTGCGTGTGCCCTGCTCCTCTCCCGCACCCCGCGCGCCACAGGCAGGCCCTGGGGAGGCAGGCCCGGTGCCCACCCCTCCGCAGGGGCTGATCTGCGTGCTCTCCACGCGGGACCGGGTCCCGGGGACTTCGGAGCATGCCCACGCCTGCCCCCCACACCTGCGCTGGCCCGCACACCCCTGCAGAGCGTCCGCGCGGGCGCCGCCGTGCAGCGGGCACGCGCGCGTCCTGGGCCGCGGGGGGTGGGGCGCCGCGCGGGAGCTCGCCCCGCCCCGCCCCGCCCCGCCCCTGCCCGCCGGGCGCCGGCCGGAAGACCTGCGGCGGCGGCGGCGCTGGCGTCACGGGTTTCCACGGGGGCCCCGCGCGGGGGCAGGGATTCCCTGGCGCAGCAGCGCCCGTGACGGCGGCGCCGGGAGGCTGGACTGGGCTGGGATGACATCAGCCCCTGCGTCTCTGGAGCCGCCTGGGCGGGAGAGGGACCGGAGGGACGGAAGGGACTCGGGCGCCTGTGGCCCCGCCCGGCCGAGGCTGCGCGCTGGGCCGCCGCCTCCGACGGCCGCTGGCTCCCGTTGCACAGAGGCGGGCGTTGAGGCAGCGCCTGCCGGTTGCTCGGTTGTCATTTCGGAGATCCGAGAGCCCCACCCCCACCCTGGTCCAGAGGGCCCGGCGCCTTCTGGGGCCCAGACCCCCTGCGCGCGGGTCTCCCTCACTCTTCTGCAGCAGGAGGGCCTGAGGGGGCCCTGGCGCCACCCGGCAGGTCGGGCGCTCAAGCCACATCTGTCCGCACAGTGGGTCTGCCCCCAACTATGGCCGCCGCGGTGGCCACAGGCGCCCGGGCTGCCCGGCGGGGCGTGCCCATCCGTGGCTGCCTTTGTGCTGAGGCCTTGGGGTAGGGACTAAAAATAGCTTGGGCGGAGATGTGGGCTATTTTTAGCCGGACTGGCGGGCCCTCCCAGTTCCCCGGTCAGCGGCCATTGGGCCAGGGTGGGGTGTGTGTGTGTGTGTGTCCACTTTCCAGGGTCCCCACCCCTCCTGGGCGTGCCCACCCTCCAGATCCCGGGGTGAGCGCAGCCAGCCCTGGGGAGGGCAGTAGGGCAGACAGAGCCTGAGCGGGATAGTAAGTCGTGGGGATGGGAGAGGGGTTGTCCCAGGCCGGCTTTCTACATCACTGCCCCCCCCCTCCATCCAGCCGCCCCGGGGGCCTTTTGTTGGGCTGGGAGGCTATTTTCTATTTTGGGAAGGTGTTGGAATAATTCCCCTGGCTATTTTTAGCTGCCTTGGGGATTCCTCCACCCAGGCTGGCCACCCGCCTCTCTTTCTTCTGGTCCTCCTCCCTGCTGACCCAAGGCTTGCCTCAATCACAAAGGGCAGACAAGGACACACAGCTCCCCTGGAGACCAGCGTCTCCCTGCGGCCGACCTGGAGGGGGGAGACCTGGAGGGGGCAGACCTGGCTGGGGTGAGAGAGGGAGGGGGAGGTCTCAAGGGCGTTCCCCCATTCCAGGTGAGCCAGACCTTCTGGCCTCCAGGAATCCATGACACCCCACAGATGAATTCCGTCTCCAGGGCTGGGTGGGGCTCCCCATCACCTTTCACCTCCTTTCAGGGTGTGACAGGTCTAGACTGCTGAGAACCTAATCTTGACCCCCCAAGCCCCTTGGGGGGGGGGCTCCCATGTGCCCAAGAGGAAGATCTGCTTGGTGCAGGTAAACTGAGGCGCAGAGCGGGCTCAGGCGTGGGCCACATCTCAGGCTCAATCCCTGACATTTCAGTCCATCCACACTTTACAACTCAACAGCTGGGTAACCTTGGGGTATTGACTCTTTACTTCTCTGCGCCTCAGCTGCCACCTTCAGGAGCACGGAGTAGTATTTGGAATGGAGTTATCATAAACAAGAGTGTGAACGTGAGTGTGGACATGAATGTCCTTAGACGAGATCCTGGCACGAGATGGAGCTAGTGGCTCCCAAAGGACACTGAGGTGGCTGGAGTCTGGCTGGCGGGCAGAGGGAAGTCCGGGGCTCTGCTGGCTCCACGCCATCCCCTGGCCCCTCACGGTCCTTGAGGCTGGCAGGAGGGACCCCTTGCTGCGGATGAGGAGATCGAGGCTCTGGGATGATTCCATGGCCAAGGGTCTCATGACTGGTGACACACCGGAGGCCAGCGTGGTCTCCGGGCTGGCGCCCGCACCGTATTCCATAGCTGCCTTTTGCATTCTTTCAAACGTCCTTTTGCTCACTCGGCAAATATTTGCTGGGCGTTGACTGAAGTTCCTACCTCTGCTGTAATAAGTCACCACGATGTAGCGGCTTAAAGAGAAGAGATTTGCTCTCTCGCAGCTCTGGAGGTCAGACGTCAGAAATCCGTCTTATTGGCTCCAGGTTTCTGATGCTTCTGGAGGCTCCAGGGGAGAATCCACATCCCTGCCTTGTCCAGTTTCTAGAAGCGCCCTCCCGTCCCTTGGTTCATGGTCCTGCTTCACGTGGCCATTCTTGTGGCTCCCAGCTTCACCTTACTTCTCTGACTCTGACCATACTGCCTCTCTTATAATTTCTTAACCGTTTACTTATTTTCGAGAGAGTGCGCGAGCGGGGCACAGCCAGAGAGAGGGGCAGAGGATCTGAAGCGGGCTCTGCGCTGGCAGCAGCACACCCAGTGTGGGGCTCGGACTCAGGAGCCTCCAGATCATGACCTGAACCCAAGTCAGACGCTCAACGGACTGAGCCACCAAGGCACCCTCCTGACGCCCTCTTCTTAGGAAACTTGTGATGACATTGCCGCCCCCCCCCCATTCCAGGGGCTTCTCCTCGCAGGATCTTTAACTTAGTCCTGTCAGGCAAGTTTGTGAATGTGCGCAGGTTTCGGATATTGGGATGTGGGTGTCTCTGTGGGGACCATTATTCAGCCTACCGTGGCAGCTCCTTTGGCCGGCCCCTGCCTGGCACTGGACAGCCGGACCGCACACTGACAGGTGCCTGCCCCCGTGGGGCTCACAGACGGGTCCATGGCCCCACACTGATCAGATGGCCACAGTGATGACCAGATCAGTATAAATAGGTTGCTAGATAGAATGCAAGGTTCCCAGTTACGTTTGAATTTTAGATAAACAACAAATAACTTTTTAGTGTAAATATGTCCCATGTAATAATATGTCTCGTTTAATAGTTGAGTCATACTTGCACTAAAAAAAAGAAAAAGCTGTATAGGACTCCTGTGTGTGACTAGGACACAATATAATTAATCATGGAAAGATTTAATCGGAAGTGACAAGCCGAAACGGGTGTTAGGATCCTTCAGGCTGTGGGGTATAGAGAGGTGCTCTGCCCCCACGGGCCCCCTTACAGCGGGAGGGCGGGGCTTCTTCCTGTGTTCGACCGCCTCAGGGTGGGCGGGCCCCCGGGCTGGAGGCTCCGCCCCTCAGGCAGCGCTTTGCACACTGCCCTCAGCTCGACAAGTTCAGCCAATCGGAGGCCGCCTTGGAAGGCCCGCCTCTCACCGGAGCCTCGTGCGCGGCCTTCAGGGAGAAGAGCCTGGAGGGTCAGGGAACCGGGGACAGGTTCCAGGAAGACCCGGGAAGCGGCCACCTGCTGCTTCTCCGCCTGCCGGGTCGGGTCAGCTGTGGCCTCGAGGCCGGGAGCAGGGGGCGCATCCCACTCCCGGGGGCTTCGGGGACTCGGGACTCTGGAAGGCGGCGCCGTTCGGTCACTGGGTCCCGAGGCCTGGCCGGCGCCCCTGGGGACCCTGGCCGGACCCCGTTTCCCCACCGGGGACCCCATTCTGGAACACTGGGTGGCCAGGACACGGCCCCTCCCTCCCTCAACCGTCCCCCTCACCCCGGGTCACCGCTGCCCACCCTGGACACCGTCCCCTTGCCCTGGGACACCAGCCCTCGCCCCCGCATCCCCGCTCCCTGACACTGTCACCCCTGGGATGCCGTGTGCCCCTACCCCCAGACACTGGGCCCCCGACCCCTCTCCCCACCCCTCCCCCCACTGTCTCT
>PISW01007951.1:0-81114 GCA_004023785.1 Mungos mungo | reverse complement strand
GAGAGGAAGGGGGAAGGAGAGCGGGGATGAGTGAGGGACACGGATCAAGGGAGACTATTGAATACTGGAGACGAACCATGGACTGAGGGGGGAGGGGGAGGGAGGGAGGGGGGATGGTCATGGTGGGGGGCACTTGTGGGGAGAAGCACGTGGTGTTATATGGAAACTAATTTGACAATAAACTATTATAAAAAAAAAACTTTTGCTGTTAAAAAAATGAGCCATTGACTAGAAGAAAATATTTGTATAACACATATCTGGTAAAGGATTGTACCCAAAATATATAAATGACTTTCCCAATTCAATTTGAAGAAGACAACCCTATAAACACTGAGCCAAAGATTTTAATAGATCCTTCACTAGAGAAGTTATGTGTGTAGAAAATATGCACACGAAAAGGTGCATTAGAAAAAGTGTATATTAATATTCCCAAATTAGGGGCACCTGGGTGGCTCAGTTGGTTAAGCGTCTGGCTTTGGCTCAGGTCATGATCTCACGGTTTGTGGGTTCAAGCCTCATGTCAGGCTCTGTGCTGACAGCTCAGAGCCTGGAGCCTGTTTCGGATTCTGTGTCTCCCTCTTTCTCTGACCCTCCCCTGCTTCTGCTGTCTCTCTCTGTCTCTCAAAAATAAATAAAAAACAGAAAAAAAAATCACCCAAATTTAAAATGGCTGTTTTCTAACTTAGGATATCAAATATTGGTAAAGAGGCTGGTGATAATGCAAAATGCGAGAGCCACTCTGGGAAAGTTTGGTCATTCCCGGTCAGGTTACACATGCAGGGGCCATATGACTCAGCCATCCCCTCTCCAGTAGTTGCCCTCCTAGCTATTTACTTCTAGATGTGTCCACATTAAGACCTGCAGGTGAATAGTTTCAGGCACTTTCCCATAATAACCCACCAAGTGTCTATGTATCGCTGAACGGATAAACAAATCATGGTCCTTTGTTTACTTAACACTCAGCAACAAAGAGGAACACACCCCGGGCAGCTGGATGACTCTCCCAGGAGTTACGCTCAGTGAACAAAGCCAGACTCAGAAGACTACTTGGGTACGGTCTCGCTGCTATGGCGTTCCAGAAAAAGCGAAATGATGGGGACAGAAGACTGAGCAATGGTTGCCTAGGATTGGCATTGAAGGTTAAGGGAACTTTCTGGCCCAGCAGGGGTCTTCCACACCCCGATTCTGGTGGAGGTTTCACAAATGTACACAGTTGTGAAAACTCCTTGAGCTGTCTACTTCAAAATGATTAATTTTGCTTTTTGTAAATTATACCTCAAAAAAATTATCTAAATAAAAACTTAAATAAAAATGAAATTTTAAAAATGTCTTTTTTCATGAGAAAATTACAGTTCCAGATGGCTTCACTGCCAAGTTATACCAAATATTTAAGTAAAAGTAATGTCTATCCTGAAAGAATAAGAATTCTTGCAAAAAATAGAAAAAGAGAGAACTTCTTAATTTGTTTTATGAGGCCAGTGCAACCTTGAGTCTGAAACCCACAAAAACAATATTAAAAAGGAAATTTATATAGACCAATCTTATGAATTGTGCAACAATTCTAAATAAAATATTAGCAAACCAAATCCAACAAAACATTTAAAAGGATAATAAGGCATTAGTAAACTGGGTTATTCCAAGAATACAAGGCAAGCTCTACATTTGAAGATCAATCAGTGTAATTCACTGCATAGAATAAAAAAGAAAAATCATAGTTATCTCAATGTAGGCACAAAATGCACTTGGTAAGACCCTATATCCATTATAATTTTTAAAAATTCTTAGCAAAACCAACAAAAGAAGGCAACTTTCATAATTCGTCAAGATATTTTTTAAGTTTATTTATTTATTTTGAGAGAGACAGAGAGAGTGTGAGGCAGAGTCAGAGAGAGAGGGGGAGAGAGAATCTCAAGCAGACTCTGCATGGCAGCACAGAGCATGACCCAGGGCTCAAACCCATGAAGCTGTGAGATCATGACCTGAGCTGAAACCAAGGGCCGGACACGTAACCTGTTGAGCCACCCCAGGGCCCTAGGACATATTTCTTTAACCTACAGTAGACATTATACTTAAAAGCGAAGTATTAAAAGCTTTCCTTTTGAGGTCGGGACAAGGATGTCTGCTATCACCACTACTACTTAACATTGTATCTGTGGTTCAGACCAATCCAATAAAGCAGTGAAAACAAATATAAAGTGTTAAGGATTGGAAGACAGAAATTACAAGCGTCTTTTTTTCGAATAACATAGTTGTGTTTATAGAAAGAAATTAAACTTACAGACCATTGCAATGAATTGCTAAATACAAGGTCAATACAGAAAATACAAAAATAATTGCATTCTTATAGAGCAGCAATAAACATAAAATAAATTTCAAAATAGATACTTCTATCCAAGAGCATATTAAATCAAACAGAACCAAATCTAATAAAAGATAATTCAAAGCAATAAAACAATATGGAGAGAAACTAGGGAAGACCTAAATAAATGAAGGAATGTATGATGATTCTGGATTGAAATATATCCAGAGAAAGAAAGAGACAAGGGGAACGGAGGAAACCTGGTAAAAAATATTATCCTCAAATCGATTGATAGATTCAGTAAAATCCCCACACAGATTTGTGTGGCTGTATATTTGTATGGAAATTGACAAGCTGACTCTAAAATTCATAGGGAAATGCAATTGCCAAGGCATTCTTAAAAAGCACAATATGCAAGACTTACTCTGCAAGCTATCAAGACTTATTGGAAAGCTAGAATGAGTGGTATTAGTGCAAGAATAGACAAACCAAATGGAGCAGAATAGAGTCCAGAAACAGACCCATGAATATATGTGTTTAGAAGTAGCACTGAAGAACAATAGGAAATAACAGATTTTTAATAAATGGTGCAACATCAGTTAGGTATTTGGATGGGGAAAAAATAAAACTTGACCTTTCCTACTACCTCACACCATATACAGAAATAAATTCCTAGTGGACTGTAGATTTAAATGTGAAAGGTAAAGCAATAAAGCTTCATGAACATATGCAGGAGAATTTCTTTGTGACCCTAAAATAGGTAAGGATTTTTAAAAATAAGACCCAGAAACCTGCTAACCATAAGGAAAAGGTTGATAAATGAAACAACATTAAAATGAAGTGGGGGGCTAGCCATCAACTTAAGCGTGAGCATAGTGTGAGGAACTGTGGTTTTTAATATTTATTTATTATTTATTTATTTATTTATTTATTTACTCAGAGAGACAGAGAGAGAAGAGAGAAGAAGAGCACGAATTAGGGAGAGGAAGAAAGAGGGAGAGAGAGAATTGTAAGCAGGCTCTGCACTGCCAGCACAGAGCCCAACACGGGGCTCGATCTCATTAACTGTGAGTTCATGATCAGAGCCCAAATCGAGAGCCAGACACTCAATCAACTGAACCACCCAGGTGCCCCATAACATGAAGAATTGTTAATGCAATCTGTGCCATCCTTACATAGGCAAAGTAAAGATGAAGACTATTGTCCCCACCCCTTTTTTTTGTTGCAGTGTTTGTACTTTGGAGCCCACAAGGACATTCAAATAAGAAAAATTTCCCAGCCTTTAAGGACCAACAAAGGAATGAAAGGAGGCAAAGACTTTAAGGCATGCATGTCACATGGAAAACTCTACTTTCCATGGCTTTCTGTGCTCAAACTGAACTGCTTGCCCTTCCATAGACCTCTCCTCATCAGCCTTGCTCAAGTTCTCTGCCCCATGGCAGCAGGCCATGGGTCTCCTAAGATGGCAGACACTTTAATGAACAACCTGAAAAGAAGTTTGTGATACAGAAGGTGAAAGTTGTCGGTTACAAATGAAGACACCAGGACAAGTTCTTGGTGTGGCACTTTGGTCGTGCCCCATGGAGCTCAAGTGCCAAGTCATTGAAGTTGTATAGTACAAGTGACATGTTGAGTCAAGCCAAGAGTTGGATCAATGAAGTCATTATGTAAGCAACATTTTAAATGTAAGAGAGGATGCAGAGACATTAACAGAGAAGATCTGGAACTTTCTGTAAGAAATAATTCAGAGAATGTAAATGGAATATTGATGCTACCTTGAAAAACAAAATTTCCAGATGATTCTATTCCCCTCTCCCCTGGCACATAAATTCTTTTCTTCTTCTTTCTCACTATCTCTATCTTCCCTCTCCTTTCCTTTTATAGTCTATCTCTCATTTTCTTCCTACTTTCTATCTCTTGATACCCAATTCCTCCCTAGCTATATTTCTAGCTCTTTCTCTTTAGAGTAATTGTTTTCTATCTCTTTTCATTCTTTCTCTTTCACTTTGTCTACATATCTTTCTTCTCTTGTTTTTCATTTACTTCTCTCTTACTAACACTTTCTTTGCGGCTGTCTGCTTTTCTCTTTCTCGCCCTCCTTCCCCTGTTTGATCAGACCCAGGTCAATAGGCAGGTCACATCAAAACTGCCATCTACTTTGGTCTCACTCTGCTCACTTCTGCAGACACATGAGCTATAAAACCTCCCACAATTCCCTTTGGGTCCTTTCTGAAATATATGGCAACAGGCATAAGGGGAGAGTGTGAAGATGGGCGGGTAGGGTGACATCATTGTACAGGAGAACTGGCGTCATCCAGCAAACAAGAGAGACTTTGTCAGACTGTAAACACCCCCTGGTAGTCTGTGGCTGGTAAATTTTGTGCATAAGAGTGATGAGCTCACACAGGCTTATTGACTTTTGAACCACTGCATCCCTAAACACATGCTCCAAGCAGAATATGTGAGATGATGAGGCAAGAGGGAAAGAACTAAAGCTTTTGATGTGGCTGTAAGGCCCTGGCCAGGGCAAGCTTGCAACCGTGTGGATCTACTTTTCTACCTCACAAGTTCCAAATCATAACCTAAGTTGCTTCACTGTATTTTTTTTCACACATTCATGCACCTTTCTCTTGTTGACAGAAAAATAAATAACACAGAATCCAATTGCAGTGTGGTTCATTAAAACATTTTAGAAAATCACTTAAGCAATTAGCCAACAAGAGAAATTTTGAGTTAATGGCATGCCTGAACGATTTATAAGTTGGCCAAGTCTTGACTAAATTAATTAATCAGGAGGTAACTGTTATAGCTGCCAGTCCTGGCATGGAGGATTGCTGCTCTCTTGTGAGGTTGCTGACAGCTTGCTGTGGGAGTCAGACAGTATGTGCCACCTTGCTCAGAGACCCACCCTGCCCATTAGAATAAGGTGCTCTCACAAATAGGCACAGGGGTGCCTGGGTGATTCAATCAGTTCAGTGCCCAGCTCTTTATTTTGGCTCAGATCATGATTCCATGGTTGTGGGATAGAGCCCTGAGTTGGGCTCAGCAGAGCCTGCTTGGGATTCTTTCTCTCCCTCGCCCTGTGCCCCTCCCCCATTTGCACACACACTCTCTCTCTCTCCTCTCTCTCTCTCTCTCTCTCTCTCTCTCTCAAAATAAATATAAAGACACTTTAAAAAATGGGTATGGAATGCATTCATGTTAGGGCAGAGTAATCCATGCGAATAGCAAGGTATCACCAGGATAGGATAAGGCTTAGGATAGATAAGTAGGGTCCACAGAACAGAAATGGTAGGATAGAGAAGAGGCAGCAGAAGGAAGGGAAGAAGGAAAAACTAACAAAGATGGCTGCCATTTTTATGAGCACTCTGCCCCTGGCATTTTCCAGATGTCCCCTCAATCACAGATCTCGCAGGTCCCAAAGAGTGACTATTACTATTTCCATTCTACAGAAGAGGAAATGTATTTCCCGTACAGTTAAGGGAGCACGTACCTTATGCCAGGTTCTTCATGTTGTCTTATGTCTTTTAATCACCACCAGCACCGCCCTTGAGGTTTTGCAGATGGGGAAATAGAATAACTTGGGAGTTGTTGAAGAATTCGCCTCGAATCACAGAGCTGGACAATGACAGAGCCTGGCTGGACACATCTGCTCACCACCACCACACAGCCCACCTTGCATTCCTGAGAATGTAGAGTGGAGACCAGCGGGGAGAAAACCTCACCTGCCTCACAGCCTTCAAGTACCAGCCCTGATTTGTAGCCACAAAATTATTGCTCAAAACCAGCTTCTATCATTGGCTTACAGCAGTGAGGAATTTTGATGCAGATAAACCTAAGTTTAAATTCTGCTTCTAGAATTTTCTGTCTTTCTAGCTTTGTCACTGAAATTCCCCAAACTTCAATTTCCTCAAGAGGGTAGCTTGCAGATTGAGGTAGGAATTAAGAGGTAGGACAAAATGCCTAGCTCATAGTAGGCTCTCAACCCAGGGCTCATTTTATTACTATAACTAGTGTTACTGGATGAATCGTGTGTGTGTCCTCTAAATTTCTTATTTTGAAGTCCTAACACCCAGTACTTCAGATTGTGATTGTATTTCGAGATAGGGTCTTTAAGGTTAAGTTAAAATGAGGCCCTTAAGATGGACCTTACTCCAATCTGACTGGTGATCTTATAAGAAGGGATTAGGACAGACACACACAGAAGGAAGACAATGTGAAGACACAGGGAGACATGGCTTCTACGTGCCACGGGGAGGCTTCCGAAGGACCCGTACCTGCCAACGTGTGAATCCTGGACTTTCAGCCTCCAGAAGCATGAGGAATAAATGTCTATACTGAAGGCCCCTGGTCTGTGGTGCTTTGTCATAGTAGCCCGAGCAGACTAAGACACCGAGGAAAACAGAACTTGAGCAGTCACCCAGTTTCCTCAGTATCTTTTCCTTAGTTACTTCTGGAGTAGAAGCCTCCAGAGGGGCCTGGTCTCACACCACGTAGGAGCAGCTCTCCGGCCCTCAGTCACTCACGGGCAGGCCCCCTTGTTGACTGACTGCCTTCCCCACACAGGCTCCGTGGAGGAGGACCTTGTTGGTATTTCCAGAGCTGCTCTAGTGGCCCAAGGAAGGCATTAGCCAAATGAATGGACTAATTAATTAACTAATTAATCTCTTCAAAGTATTCAGAGAGATAAATGTAAAATATGATCCTGCCTCTCAGAGAGGGTGTTGAGGATGTGGCTTCTTTCTATTAGTGAAGTCACTTGCTGGTTCCTAGAAGTAAAATGCCTGTCACCTGGTATTTTATGGAATGTCTCCAAGTACAAGGAGAGCTGTCATCTCTGCAAAATGCATCTTCTCTCCAGACACTATTGTGCTCTGAACTTACTGTTCCACTTTGTCTAAGAACGATCCACATGAGACCAAAATATGACCATAAGTGCCATTTTCACATCACCCTTCCCATGGGAGAATCTATAGGCCACCTTGGTTGTCCCATAAGGGCTGATGAGCAGCATTCATCCAGAATGCAAATCTCTTAAAGAAAAATATAGGAGACTGCTCATGAGAATATAAGAAGTCATACTTTTAAATATATATTTTATCTTAATCTATTAAAAGGTGGTATGGTATGACTCAGAATTTCTCCTTATTTTAAGAAAAATATAGGAAACATAGAATAGAACATAGAAACATAAGGAAACAAGAAATATTCTTAAATGTATTATAAGGTCTTATAAATAGGAATTTTTCCTTCTTTTTTTTAAGTTTATGTATTTATTTTGAGAGAGACAAAGACAGCATGAGTAGGGGAGAGGTAGAGACAGGGGCAGAGAGAGAGGGAGAGAGAGAGGGAGAATCCTAAGTAGGCTCTGCACTGTCAGTGCAGAGCCAGATGCAGGGCTCAAACCCACGAAATGGAGAGATCATGATCTGAGCCAAAACCAAGTTGGCGCTTAGCCACTGAGCCACCCAGGTGCCCTTTCTTTTAAGAAAAATATAGGTGGTGGGGCACCTGGGTGGCTCAGTTGGTTGAGTGTCCGACTTCGGCTCAGGTCATGATCTCACAGTTTGTGGGTTTGGGCCCTGAGTCGGGCTCTGTGCTGATAGCTCGGAGCCTGGAGCCTGCTTCTGATTCTGTGTCTCCCTCTCTCCCTCCCCCTCCCCTGCTCACTCTCTGTCTCTGTGTCTCTCTCAAAAATAAGTAAACATTGGGGCACCTGGGTTGCTCAGTCGGTTAAGCCTCCGACTTCAGCTCAGGTCATGATCTCATGTTCACGGGTTCAAGCCCCTTGTTGGGCTATGTGCTGACAGCTCAGAGCCTGGAACCTGCTTCTGATTCTGTGTCTTTCTCTCTGTCTGCCCCTCCCTGCTCATGCTCTGTCTCTCTGTCTCAAAAATAAATAGGGACATTAAAAAAATTTTTTTTAATAAGTAAACATTTGAAAATTTATTATAAAAAAAGAAAAATATAGGAGGTTGTCCATAAGGATTCAAGAAATATTTTAAAGTATACCATGAGATCATATAGTTCGTAGGAGAGAGGAGATTGCTCTTTTTAACTCAGTTCTAAAGTAATACACCTTCCTTCCTAGGGGTTTCCACTTCAGGACTCTTAGCACTTACTAGAATAGACAACGAACTATGAAAAAAAGGGGACAGGGTGGGTAAACCGGAGTTCTTGCCCTGACTTTGTGCCGTGCGCTCCACTGGCTCCCTTCTCCCTTAGCTGCACTGGCACTTCACCAGGGTTAGGACCTGCTTGGGTCATTCTGCCCCAGCCTGGCTTCCCCTTCGGCTCTGAGACCCTTCAAGGAAGGGGCCATGCTTTATTTACCCTGATATACTCCCCACCGACCTCAGCACTCAGCGCACTGGAGCGCTCCCTACGAGGACTGCTGAGTTGAATGAAACGAAGCAAATGTGAAAGCTGCCCAGATAGAAGAACTTTTTGGGGAACCTTTCAAAGTGAAAGAGTAAAGGGGGGACAAAGTAATGGCCAGCGGAAAGGAGACAAAAAGGGAGCACCCACCAGACTCCAGTCAGCGATAAATATTTCTCTTGGCTCACGTGGAGTATCCTGAGGACTTTAAGTGCTCTTCATCTTGTGCTTTATTTTGCTTTAGTGGAGTTTTACAGCTCATATTCTCAATTATGTGTATGGGGGTTTCATAGATGTTAGATTTTACTTGCCGTGTGATTTGGCTCTGAAAGAAAGAAAAACGGAGAAGTAAGAACAGGAACCTTATTAGTTGCAGTGGTAAATGAATATATTATTTACAGGGCGGTGCCCCGCCCCCTCCCCAGCCCAGGAGTCATCATGGATGTTATACTACATCTATAAAAATCCATGCTACAAATACCAAAAAGCGACTTAATAAGGCCACCTTAATAAAACTGTGAAGACACGTGCAGTCTTGCAGGAGAGGACAGGATCATTTGCAAATACAGGTAAAAATGGTGGTAGCTGATAGATTTTTTTTCTCGGTGCGTCTGTGTGTGTGGTGTGTAGTGTATATGGGTGTACATGCCTGAACATACATGAGTGTGGATATGTGTTTGATGGGAGAGACCAGGGTGGGGGAGGGTCTTGTGAGTGCTCAGATTTTCCGATCTTCCAAATGTGAGCGTTGAGGAGCTGGGGGAGAGATCATCGGTGCCGCGGGACGGGACGGATGCCCGGTCCCTGACAGAGGCCACCCCCAGCCTCCGAGCCTGGTTGAGGTGGACACATGTACCCGTGCGAGGCTCTCGCTGTCATTTACTGACAAGAGCCTTTTCTGACTTGATTGGTGGATGTCAACGGGACTCTACATTGTGATTACTTTTCAGAAAAAGCAACATGAAAATACGTTTATTCTAGTCATTTCCCTGCTAGGTAATCTAAAGTAGGAAAACAATCCAAAACATAAGCCATTATTTCTATATGAGACTTCGACCAGAAAATCATTTATTAAATAGAAAAAATATGAGCAACTTAAATTTCCAATATGAGAATAATGATAGTCCAGCCACTGCATGAAACGTTGTGGGTCCCCAGAAAGGATGTTTATAAAGAACTTTAAAAAATGTGAAATTTTCACTGAAGTCATTTGATTTAAGGATGGTTTTTAAAACTATGATAGGATGACACATATAGAAAAATGCAAAGAAAACATCTAAAAGGAAAGAGCCAAAATGTGAGCAGTGATGGTCTCTGATTGATGAGATACTAACATTTATGTTCCTGCTCGTTCAGATTTTACCATCCATACCTAATTTACTACAGGGAGCTTGGGTTATTTTGTAATCTGACAAAAATAAAAATAAAATGGGACAAGCACTCACGGACAGCTGTTCTCAAAAAGAGCTCCTCTTTGTTGATGCAAAAGAGCTGTGTGATTAGGATTGGGACCTTCCCAGTGATGGGGGGTGGCCATTTCCCATTTATTCCCTTAACTCCAATGCCTAAAAAAATACCACCTAGGTATCTGGGGGTTTCATAGATGTTAGATTTTATTTGCCATGTGATTTGGCTCTGAAGGAAAGAAAAACAGAGAAGTAAGAGAACAGGAACTTTGTTGCGTGCAGGTGGTGCACACAACAAAAATTGTACATCTCAGTGAATCATCACAAAGCAAGCAGCGATCTAACCTTCTCCAGGTCAAGAAAAGGAACACGGCAGCATCCCAGAATCCCCCCTGCCCTTTCTGATCACTGTATTTTCTTTCCAAATCTAACCATTTATCCCTGCTTCATTTTTCTTAATTATTTTTGTATCCTGACTTATAACACTGTTTTTGTATTTCCTACTGATTAAACTGTATAAATAGTATCATACGTATTTACTCTCTTGCACACAAATTCTTCTGCTCAGCACTGTCTGAGATCTCTCCATGTTGCACGTTTTACTGCTCTATTCTGGAAACATTTTGTGGTAGCAATATTCATCCATTCTGTGATCTATTCATTTACTCTACTAATGTCCATTTGGGTGTTTTTAGTTTTTGGCTTTTGTAAATACAATGGTGCTGTGATCATTTTTGTGCAACCTCTTGCTATACCTAAGCATGCTTTTCGATTGGTTTAGAAGGAAGAGTGGAGATTCCAGGTTAAAGGCTATGCATATATTCAGCTTTTATAGATAATGATGGTATGTTTTCCAAAATTGTACCAATTTACACTCTAACAGTAGGTAGGGATGCTTGATGGTCCACATCCTCATCAACATTTAGTGTTATCTCTTTTTAATTTTAGCAATTCTGGAGGGTGATTAGAAGTATATTACTGTATATTTCGACTGCATTTCCTTGATTCCCAATGAGGTTGAAGATACGTGTATCAACCATTTGGATGTCCTCTCTTGTGACATAACCATTCAACTCACTTACCCATGTTTTTTGTATTGGGTTTCATGTCCTTTTCTTATTAATGTACAGAAAGCTTCATGTCTTTAGACATGAGCCCCGTATTGGTTATGTAAGTGTTGAAATATCTTTTCACATTTTGTAACTTGCATTTTTTGTCTTATGGTGTCATCTAATCAACAGAAGTTCGTAAATGTGATGGAATCCAGTTTATCAATCTCTTCCTTATAACTCGTATTTTTAGTTTCTTCTTTAAGTACGCTTTTCCAACTCAATTCATGAAAATATCTTCAGAGGTTTTCTAAAAGCTTTTATTGTTTGCCTTTCATGTTTAGAGCTGTCATCAAAATGGAATTAATTTTATTTATGTTTTATGGAAGCATCATTTTTCCAAACAGATACTGAATTGTCTTGGCCTCATTTACTTTTTTATTTTTAATTTTTAGGTTTTTAAAAAAGTTTTTATTTAAATTCTTGTTAGTTAACATATAGTGTAATACTGTTTCAGATGTACAACTTAGTGATTCAACATTTCCATGCAACATCACAACAAGTGCGCTCTTTAATCCCTATCATCTATTTCACCCCCCGTCCTCCCCTCTGGTAACCATCAAATTGTTCTCTATAGCTAAGAGTCTGTTTCTTGCTTTGTTTCTCCTTTTTTTTTTCCCTTTTGCTCATTTTTTCCATTTCCTAAAGTCCATACATGAGTGAAATCATATGGCATTTGTGTTTCTCTGCCTGACTTATTTCACTTGGCATAATACTCTATAACTCCATCCATGTCATTGCAAATGACAAGATTCATTCATTTTTATGGCTGAATAATATTCCATTTTGTATATACACCATTTCTTTATCCACTTATCAGTCCCATTTATTAAAGACACCATCCTTTTCCATTCCTCTGAAGTGTAAAAATTGTCATAAATCAAGTTTCCATATATAAATGGGTTGGTTTCTGAGTTCTCTTTCCATTGGACACTTTCTTAATTACCATAACTTTATCATAAGGATTGACTTTGATAGAACAAGTCTATCTACCTCATTCTTGGCTCTTTGAACATTTATATACATTTTAGGTTAATCATAACACATTCTCGGGTAGGAATAGAGACCTGTTGAGATTTTGATTGGAATTACATTGACTATACTAATCTATCTGGGGAGGTTTTACATCTTTACAATATTAAATTTTCCAATCCATGAACTCTGTATTTTTTTTAGGACTTGATTAATTTCTTTTACTAATATCTTATAGTTTTCTTCATAGAAAATTTACACCACTTTTCTTAGATCTATTTCTGTGCGTTTCATACTTTGGGCATTATTTTGAATGGTTTCTTTTCATACATTTCACTTTTTTTTTTTTGTTCTTGACATATGTGCACATAGGAGATTTTGTTTATTGACCATCTATCCAGAAAAACTCACTTATGAAACTCACTTATTCATTCAAATTATTTATTTTTAACTAAAAGTTTTTCATATATATAATCATATAATGTGATATATTTGATAGCTCTCTATACTTATTACGCATTTTTTGGTGTTTGTTTTTTTACCCCCATTCACTAGGAATTCTAGTACAAAGTTGAATAGAAGAGGTGACAACAGACATCACTGTGTATTTCTGATCTCAAAGGAAAAGGTTTCTCACACTGCAGCACCAAGTGTGATTCTTGATATAGGTTTTATTTATATCCTGTATCAACCAAAGAAAGTTTTTTGTTTCTTAAAAAATATTTATTTTTTTTTGAGAGAGAGAGAGAGAGTGGGGGACCTGTAGAGAGAGAGGGGGACACGATCTGAAGCTATCAGCACAGAGACCAATGTGGGCTTCAAACTCACAGACCATGAGATCATGACCTGAGCCAAAGTCAGATGCTTAACTGCCTGAGCCACCCAGGCATCCCTGAAGAAAGTTTTTCTCTGACCTTAACTGGCTAAGAGGTTTTGTCACTAGCAAATGTTGAATTTTAACAGATATTTTTCATTTATTGCAAAGAACATATAAATTCTCACTTTTGTTGTTTCAATTTTGCAAACTTTGATGATGGGTTTTAAAAGGTTAAACCAACCAGGCATTCTTTGCAATAAACCCAATTGGGTCATAATGTGCTACCCTTTTCTGATATATAGATTTAGTTTGCTATTATTCTTCTTAAGGTTTTTACATCAAGACTATACAGGACTCCTAAAATGTGTTCAGAAGCAATCACTTATTTTGTATTAACTGAAAGAATTTGTGTTAGATTGAGAATTTGTGAAAGAGTTGTGTAGAACTTGCTAACTTAGCCAGCTGGGCTTGAAATTTTCTTCAAGATGCCCCTCATAGGCATCCATTCAGTCACCAATCTCTTCCTGAGGGTAATGACTCCCGATTTCTAGCACAATCCATGAGTTTTGGCTTTTTATCTTTATATAAATGGAATCAAATAGTGTACATGTAGTCTTATGTGTCTAGTTACCTTTGCTCAACATTTTGTTTGTGAAATTCATTCATATGTTTGAAATTAGATGTAGTTTGCATATTGTCACTGTTGTTTAGGATTTCATTGAGTGAATATATCATGATTTGCTTATTCATTCTACTTCTGGTATGCATGTGAGTAGTTTTCAGTTTGAGGCTATTACAAAAAGTACTACACTGAGCATTCCCTTCTCTTTAATTCTTTTTTTCTTTTGGAAGAATTAATTCTTCAAGTGTTTGGTAGAATTCACCAGGGAAACAATCTGGTCTTGGGCTTTTCTTTGTTGGAAAGTTTTTGGTAATTTATTCAATCTTCTTATTCATTTTTTTGGTCTGTTCAGATCTTCTATTTCTTCATCATTCAATCTTAGTAGGTAGTATATTTCCAGGAATTTATCCATCACTTCCAGGTTCTTTTTTATTTTTTTAATTTTTATTTATTTTTGAGAGAAAGGGAGAATGCAAGCGAGGGGGAACAGAGAGACATAGAATCCGAAGAAGGCTCCAGCCTCTGAGCTGTCAGCATGGAGCCTGATGTGGGGCTTGAACTCATGAACCACTAGTTCATGACCTGAGTCAAAGTTGAACGTTTAACAGCTTAGCCAACTGAGCCACCCAGGCACCACTCTTCCAGGTTTTTTAATGTGTTGGTGTGTAGTCATTCGTAGGAGTCTCTTGTGGATCCTTTGTATTTCTGTGGTATCAATTATTACTCTTCTTTCATTTCTGATTTTATTTATTTGAGTCTTTTCTCTTTCTCTCTTATATTAGTCTCACTAAAGTTTTATCAGTTTTGTTTACTTCTTCTAAAATACAGCTCTTCGTGTGATTGACCTTTCTATTTTCTTGTTTCTATTTTACTTACAGCTGATTTAATATTTATTAGTTCCTTCCTTTTGCTGACTTGGGCTGAGTTTGTTTTTGTTTTTCTGTTCCTTGAGGTGTAGAGTTAAGTTCTCTATTCAAAATCTTTGTGTGTGTGTGTGTGTGTGTGTGTGTCTTTAATGTAGACATTTACTGCAATAAACTTTCTTGTTAAAACTGCTTTTGCTGCATCTCATAAATTTTGGTATACTATATTTGCATTTCCATCTGCTTCAAGATATTTTTGATTTCCCATTCAATTTCTTTTGACCCAGGAGTGTGTTGTTTAATTCCCGTGTGTTAGTAAATTTTCCACTTTTCCTCCTCTTACTGATTTCTAGTTTCATGGCTTTGTGGTCAGAAAAGATACGTCAGTCTTCTTACATTTTCCAGACTTGTTTTGTGAACTAACATAGGATCTATCCTGGAGAATACTTTGTGTGTGCTTTAGAAGAATGTGTATTCTGCTGCTGTTGGGTGGAATGTTATTTATATGTCTGTTAGATCCATTTGGTCTAAAGTATACTTTAAGTCCAGTGTTCCTCATTGATTTTCCATCTGGATGATCTATCCACTGTTGACAGTGCAGTGTTGAAGTTTCTTATTGTTATCATACTGTTGTCTACTTCTCTTTTCAGATCTGTATTTGCTTAATATATTTAGGTGCTCCAATAATCATTGCATATGTATTAGAACTGTTACATCTTCTTAGTGATTAAACACTTTATCATTAATATAATGACGTTCTCTGTCTCTTGTTATAGTTTTTGGCTTAAAGTCTATTTTGTATAAGTATAGCAACACCTGCTCTCTTTTGGTTCCATTTGTGTGGAATATCTTTTTCCATCCCTTCATTTTGAGTCTATTTGTTTCCTTAAACCTGAAATGAATCTCTTGTAGGCAACCTATAGAAGGATCTTGGGGTTTTTCTCCTCACTCATTCAGCCAGCCACTCTACTTCTTTTGATTGAAGAATTTAATCTATTTACATTTAAAGTAAATTGATTGATAGGTAAGAAATTACTAATGCTATCTTATTGTTTTCTGGTTGTTTTGCAGTTCTTTTTTTCCTTTCTTCTTCTTTTGTTGTCTTCCTTTGTGAATTTGTGGTTTTCTGGAATGCTATACTTTTCTTTCCTTCTCTTTATCTTTTGTGTATCGACTATAGAATATTACTCCGTGGTTTCCATGAGATTTACATAATATATCTTGTATATATAACAGTCCATTTTAATCTGCTGACATTTTAACTTTTGTCACATACTGTTGTACTCTGCCTCCCAACATTTTCATTTTTGGTGACCTACTTTTCATGTTTTTGTGCTGTGTGTCCATTAACAATTATTGTAGCTACTTTAGTACTTTTGTCCTTTAACCATTATATTAAAGCTGAGTGTCTAACACACCATCATATCCCAGTATTAGAGTATTCTGCATTTGATATACACTTAACTGTAGCAGTATGTTTTCTATTTTCCTATGTTTTTATGTTAAGAATTAACATCCTATCATTTCAGCTTGTGGAACTCCTTCCAGCATTTCTTTCTTTCTTTTTTTTTTCAACATTTATTTACTTTTGAAAGACAGAGAGACCAAGAAAGAGCAGGGGAAGGGCAGAGAGAGAGGGAGAGAGACCCAGAATCTGAAGCAGGCTCCAGGCTCTGAACTGTCAGCACAGAGCCTGATGCGGGGCTCAAACCCATGAACTGTGAGATCATGAGCTGAGCCGAAGTTGGCTGCTTAACTGACTGAGCCACCCAGGCACCCCTTTCCACCATTTCTTGTAAGGCACATTTAGTGGTGATGAGCTCCCTCAGGTTGTGTTTATCTGGGAATATCTTTATCTGTTTTCTTTCTGAGAGAAAAACACTATTAGGTAATATATTCTTGGTTGGTAGTTGAATGTATCAGCTCAGCCATTCCTGGCCTGTAGGGGTTGCTGCTAAGAAATCCACTGACAGCCTTATGGGAGTTCCCTTGTAGGTGAGGATATTTTTCTTTTTTTCTGCCCTTAAAATGCTCTCTTTGTCTTTGATTTTAAACAGTGTATTATATTGTATCTTGAAGGAGATCATTTTGAGTTGAAAATCTGGGGAAACCTATAAGCTTCATGAACTTGGATGCCCAAATCTCTCCATGGATTTGGGAAGTGCTTAGCCATTATTTCTTTAAATAAGTTTTCTACCCCCTTCCCCTTTTCTCTGTAACTCCAATGAAGTGAAGATTATTTCTTTTAATTATATCCCATTGTTCACGTAGGGGATACATGGATAACTTCAAATGATCTGCCTTCACATAGTCTCCTGCTTGATCAGGTCTGCCATGGATGTTCTCTATTAAGTTGTTCATTTCATCCATTGTATCTTCAGCTCCAGAATTTCTGCTTGGTTCTTTTTTATGATTTCCATCTCTCTGTTAAACTTCTCATTTGGTTCATGCATTTAAAGAAGCAGTCATCTCCTCCCGTCTTTACTGACTGGCCTCTTTGATGCATCCAATGTTGTGGTTGTGGTTGTGGTTGTTGTCTCTAACAGTGTGCTGGAACTTCTCTGTTGGACTCTCAGACTTGCACAAACGCACTCTTGGCTATGGATGGCTGTCCAAACTGGTGATCTCTCAGGGGAAGATAAAGAACTCTTTTGCCATTTTGGTAGCAGCCCGATGATTCCAGTGGCTTCTGGTCATTGAGCATTGCTTTTGCACCATTCTCTGTTCTACTTTTGAAAATCTAGTGGGATTTTCTCTCTAGTCTCCGATTGTGTGACCTTGATATCCTGGTTCCCCAGTTTATTCCTATTGATATTATGTATCATCTTATTTAGCATTTCCCTGTATTTAATGAAGTATTCTTATTAATTATATTAACATGAGGCAGGATATATTTGACAAGTCTTGATACTTCGGTGTCTACCATGGACTTTAGTCATGTGAGAGGTTCGTGTGAAATTAAGACAATTCTCACTTTATTAGATGATTAAATCTGAAACAGGAATAGCAACAACTTATCTATTTTCTTGATCCTTTTCCATATGGGATTCAATAAATGACTTCCAATTGCAGGGGCCTTTGGGTGGCAAAAACAAAAATGTGTGCTCAGTACGAAGCAGCTAAGGACAGCGAACTCTTCAGCTAACTCTTCTCTAAAGGTGATGGCAGAAGTAGTCCATCTCTATTCTATTTGGTTGGCTATTTGGTGTATCAACCAGCTGGGACCATTTTCCATGCCATGGTCTATCAGGGCATAAAGCTGCCGGCCTCTGCCCGTGGGAGAACGGAGAAATTATGCATTAGATATATGTGACGGATGTGTGGGACACATGGACTGAGCAGGCCTGCCTTCGAGCGAAAGAGCATAATCTAACGCTCTTGCTGCTGTGGTTTTGTGTTGTTGCGTAGGTTAAGTTTAGAACCGCTTATTTTCTTTTTTGGCAGTGCTTTTTTATGTTACAATAAACCTTGTAAAGAATGAGCTAAAGCAATTCAAAGTATATATTTAACAAAAAATTAAGTAGCAGGGTGCCTGGGTGGCTCAGTCGGTTGAGCATCTGACTCTTGGTTTCAGATCGGGTCATGATCATGGTTATTGAGTTTGAGCCCTGCATCGGAGCCTGCTTGGGATCCTCTCTCCCTCTTTCTCTGCCCCTCCCATGTGCGTGCTCTCTCTCTCTCTCTCAAAATAAATAAATAAGCTTCAAAATGTTAAGTAGCAAATTTCTATTTCTAAAACCCGTTGATGATAAACATGTAACTTATACAAAATGTTTTCCGGTGTTTAATATTCACCCTAGTAACTGTATAACTAACCACATGGAACTCAGGAGACGAAACCAGCAGATAGGACAGTGGCACCTACTTTGAAAGTTAATTATTACTTGAAGAAGACTGTGTTCCAACATGACAATTTAATATGGACGGGAGCAGAAGGTATTTTCCATATCACTCTAGGAAGCAAGACTTTCATTTAGATCAAATAGCTAGTCTCTAAATTAATTTTACTTATTTACAATTCTAAGTCTTTTTGCTTATATTTGAAAAGTTAAATGATATGATTTCCATTGCTTTGGCCCAAGAGTAATGTTGAAAACAGAGAAGCGATACCAGTATTATAACAGTGTCATCAGAGTCTTCAAACAGAAAATGATCTAAACAAATCTCAATAATGATGTGATTTTTTTTTCCAGACACTTCAGAGCATCAAAGTTAAGCCTTTAGAAGTTCACTCTGTCAATGATGAAACATTTGACATTATTATAAACACCACTGTAAATTCAGTTAAAAAGTTTGACATTAAAAAGAAAATCATTTATTTGTGAGGCGATACACAGATACGAATTTTGATAAAGCATAGTGTTTTCTTAGAAACTATCCTTTTACTACTTAGGGAACCCAGAGAAACTGTATTTGACTCTGGTTGTGGCTCATACATCTTCCCGAATTATAGTTGTAAAAACTGTGGTATTCTACTAATCAAATAGAAGAGACAAGCATCGAAATTTCAAAATAATAATATGGAGAGTAACTAAACTGCAAATTTTAACTGCACGAAGCTGATATGGATAAAAAAAAAACTCCTTCAGTGAGCGATGCCTGGCTGGCTCTACCAATAGAGCATGTGATTCTTGATCTCGGGATTGTGAGTTCAAGCCCCATGTTTGGGTGGAGAGATTACTTAAAAGTAAAAAATATATTTTTAAAAAATCCTTCAGCGGAGCAGTATCAGTTTTCTTTACTGGCTATAACTAATCAGATATTATAAACATTTAAACCTTTGAACGATTCACTTGTAAATTAATCTAAGTCTTCAGCAATGATATTAAAGTCTTTTGTAAG
Source organism: Mungos mungo (assembly GCA_004023785.1). Taxonomy (NCBI): domain Eukaryota; kingdom Metazoa; phylum Chordata; class Mammalia; order Carnivora; family Herpestidae; genus Mungos; species Mungos mungo. Next base: position 61,806 of record PISW01007951.1, on the reverse strand, counting down.
TCTTCTAAATTTGAAGTGCATTTTTTTTCCTTCAAAATCTCCTGGAAATCTTTATTCCCAGAAATCAATGCATGGAGCACCAGAAACTTCTTTTAGAGCTTCTGATACTTTCAGAGGATTGCATTTGTTCAAAACAAGACTTGCAAATAGGAAGACAAATTTATCTCTCCAGAAGCGAAAGAGGCCTTAAATAAATTAAAAGATAAGAGCTCAAACATTGTACAAGAGTTAGTTTTGAAATTGCATATTTGAGCCGGGGAATATTTGGAGTAGTTTGATGGGGCTCTTATTTTTAACTAGATAAATTTTATTTTCCTGGAATGGAGTGAAATTGAGAAAGGCTGTGATTTTTGTAGCATCTGAATTTGGCAAAACTTAAAAGAAATTGACAAATTTGGTTGTGTAAAAATGTTTTCAAAAAAAAGTACTCTGAAAAATGGCAGAAAGCACCTATGTGGATATTTGGGTGACATATTTACATATTCACGGCAGAAGTGATTGAAATTGAGGATATCCATCAGGTAGCAAAGTATGACCTGAGCTCTGCACCTATAGACAGAGTCTTTTCTTAAATAAAAATGTTATAGTCTACAGAAAAGTATCAAAGATGCCAATAATTTCAAGTTGATTTAGCTTTAAACGTGAGCTTGAAGACTAAACAGTTCTTTGAAAAAAAATCTGAAATGATAAGACCATGCCGAAAGGAAAACAAAATCAAAAGCAAAAAAAAAAAAAAAAAAAAAAGACAAAAACCAAAAAACAAACCCAACCCATTCTTCAGAAAAAAAGTGCAACAGAATTAGCGATACATATGGTCAAGAAAATGGTTACAGAATGTGACTGTGTGCCAAGAACCAAGTCTGCTTGTGTTATTTTTAATGTTCAGGTCAATATCAAGAAGTTCTTCCCAAATTTTGCTTCAATATACATGGATATATACTACTTTTACCTTTTAGGAAGAATTTTCTTGCAAAGGAGTTTTTAAAACAGAACTATATTGTAGACCCATCAACATAAAAAACCAATTTCCAGTCAGTAATTGCAATCATTATCACTTACTCTCAAAGTTTTATTGAATTGGGGCACCTGTGTGGCTCAGTGGGTTAAGCATCAGACTCTTGATTTCAATTCAGGTCATGATCTCACTGTGGGTTTGAGCCCCATGCACAGAGGCTGCTTGGGATTCTCTCTCTCTCTTTCTCTCTCTGCCCTCCCCTGCTTGTGCTTTCTCTCAGAATAAATAAATAAACAAAAAACTTATATTGAGTTAGCAGATAAATTATGCAGTCACATATCTACATGTCTCTAATGCTTCCTTTGTGTTTTCTCTCCTCGGGCTCTAGTCCTCTGAGTTCCCCTCTCCTCACACTCACCCCCCATGCTAACAACTTGCTCCAGCGGATGTTTCAGGGTTAAGCTCATTCATACATGTTTGTTTCAGAATATACAGCGTTATGCTTTTTTTCCCCTTTACTTTGAGGTACAGGAATTCAACGGATTCATCATTCATTCATTCATTCATTCAACAAATCACATTTCCATGTTTCAGGTGCTCAGGGCACTTAGAAAGATGAGACATGGCCCCTCCCCTTGGGAAACTCACTCAGTGGGCATGTGTGTGGGAAACAATGGGTTTTTCCCATTGCTCCGAAATATACAGTCCTGTGTCTACAGGTAAATTAGTCCAGTGGATCTCGGGACAAATAAAGCTTAAAAATACTGCACCTGTTCCTCAGATCACTTACCTAGAGAGAAAAAAAAAAAAAGGAAAAAATGACAGATAGACCCTTACCTACACTTTTAGTCCCCCTAGGTCACTGAAGTGGGAGAGTTGCAAAATGTCACAGGTTCAGTCCCCACAGGCATGGACATGTGATCCCATGGGCGGGCACTTCCTCCTCTGTCAATCTCCCTACGTGTCCCCAGCCGTGGCAGTCAGAGAGCCTTTGTCCCTCGCTGCCTAAACTCTGCACTCATTCTTCCGTATAGCCACACAGCGTCAGCTCTGGATGCTGAGAAGCCAAAGTCCTGGCCACTAGGTCATTCTGTCCACCCCTGCCCTGGGCTGGGATTTTCTCTTGCAAACCTGGGGTCAGAACTCCCACAGCCCCAGGGTAGTGTGGCAGACCTCACCCCAAGGTGCATGGACCCTCTGCTCTACGCAGAACCCAGGTAATGCCCATCCTCCCTCTTCTCTGCCTTAGCCAGATGGCTCCATGAGGCTATCACTTCTGTCCCCTGGCTGGACTGGGCTCTGTTCCTGCCTGGGACCCTGAGACAGACGTCTCCTTTTTCAACTCACCAACAGTCTGGGTTGCGGTTTGCAAGCTCTCTTTGGTTCCTGTGCCCCCTGTTTTTTAAAAGCTTATGTTCTGAGGGTGCTTGGATGGCTCAGTCAGTTAAGCATCCAACTTTGGCTCAGGTCATGATCTCATGTTCATGGGTTCGAGCCCCATGTTGGGCTCTGTGCTGACAGCTTGGAACCTGGAGCTGCTTCGGATTCTGCGTCTCCCCCTCTCTCTGCTCCTCCCCGACTCGTGCTCTGTCTCTCTTCTGTCTCTCAAAAGTAAATTAAAAAACGTTAAATAAATAAATAAAAGCTGGTGTTCTGCTGTGTTTAATAGGGGTGCTGGTCAATATCATAATGGGAAAACATGTAAGACAAAAAAACAAAAAAAGTGACCTAACTGCACAAAATTCTGTGTTAGGAATTTGAAAAGAAAGTAAAAATAAAATGGTAGAGTAGCGAACACGGGCCACACAGACACACCAGGAGTCAGGAAAGTCCTGCACGAAGGGCCATGCGGAGGGACCTCCACAGCGGGGAGGGCGGGGCTCTCCTTCCCAGCTTGGGGACACGGGATCTCTGTCACCTATGATGGTCTTTGCCTCTCACAGTAAAAGTGGTGGTTGCCAACATGTTTGGGAGATATATTTGCCTCACCTTCAGCAAGACGAGGTCCACACATGGCCCTGAGGTCTCCTTTGTGTACTCCCTGGGCACCACAGTAACCTTGACCCCATGGCAGGAACCTCCGTTCTCACACATTAATTCCCACACCATGAAGTTCTCGGGGACTCTGCCAAGTGCACTCACTCAGCAGCCCCAGCATCAACCCCAGGTTGGTCACAAGGGTCCTTGGAGTCTCAGGAAATGGGTCTGGTCTTAACTCCTTTCTTCTGCCTCGTACATCTTTTCTGACTTCTGTACAGTGTATGTGTCTTCCCTGAAAATATTTAAAGTTGTTTTTGAAGGTGAACCTTTAAAAATGTTTATTTATCATACACTTAAATATCATTAAGTATATTCTCATCCCTGAGCGGATTTCACTACCAGTCTTCAGGACAGCACCATAAAGAAGCCTATAATGATTATCACTCCTATTTTACAGATGTGGACAAAAAGGCACAGAGAGGTTAAGTGATTTGGCCAAGGTCACACAGCTAGTAAGTATTAGAGCCGGAGCATGGATGTGGTGACCTGGTTCCATGGTCCTTGCTTCTAAACCTTAATGCATGATTGTTATCACCAGATAAAAGTAACTGGGTTAGAAAGACTCAAAAGAGATCGTAATAAATGAGCAAATTGAAACCAAAGTAGAAAGAGCACATGACACAATTTCTATTCCAGGTGCTGGTGAAGAGGATTGTGGAATGTCCAGGGCATTGCCTCCAGCTGCTGTGATCACGAGAAAACTCGGGGTGATACACAGGCTCTTGGACACCAAGGTAAGAACACCCCTGGGGCATGTCGGCAAAAATGGTGGAAAAGGGAAGAGAACGTGGAAAGTGAACTACTGTTCCCCAAAGAAAGGACGAGGATAAACGAGTCCTGGGAGATGTGGCCCTGCAAACAGATGCGGATGGCTTGATAAACAGCTGGGCTGAGGAGGCAGGTATGGGAGAAAACAGGCTGGAAAAGAAGGAAGAGAAAAGAAAAGAGGGGCACCTTGGTGACCCAGTATGTTGAGTGTCCGAGTCTTGATTTCGGTTCAGGTCATGATCAGGTCATGGAGTCACGATTGGTAGGACCGAGCCCCGCATCGGGCTCTGTGCTGACAGTGCGGAGCCTGCTTGGGGTTCTCTCTCTCCCTCTCTCTCTGCCCCTCCCCTGCTCATCCTCTCTGTCTATCAAAATAAATAAATAAACTTTAGCAAAAAAAAAAGAGAAGAGAAAATAAGGATTCAACGTCAGTATGCATGAGAAACAGGTGCAATCTCTCTAAAAATATTTTCTTTTATTTGGGAGTTGTTTGTGATCCATACAGCTTCCAAGCAAGGCTATGATTAGACTCTCTAAGAATAAGGGCGAAGCCCCTCTTGCTGCCTAGAAAATTCTGGAATCACCATCCATCCTGGGCATGGGTGCTGAGGCAGGAGGCCACGCCCTTCATGAGCTTCCTGGGGAGGCTGCTGTCCGGGTGCTGGTGGGGTGGGGGCGGCTGCGAACAGTCACAAGAGCACATTTCTTTCCTGGTTGACCCCAGAGAGCAACGTCCCTCCCTAGGCTCCAGCCACTACAGTATGGGAGCTCCCAATTCTTTTCTAGAAGGAAACGAAAGTCATGAACATTTATTCATTCCCGGCTGGGCCGTCCTGGAGGGGCTGAGTGAGGGGTCCCCTTCCTGTCAGGGTCAGGTTGTGGGGAGCAGGTAGCACTTTTCTTCCTGGGGTTTCTCCTCTTTCGCCCCCTGCCAACTTCCATTTATTCCCTCTTATTCTTCACCATATTCTAGTAGAGTTTGGGGACTGAGGTTATTCACACATATTTTTAAATCAATATGTGGTTTTTCAGCTCTAAACAATTTCAAAAAATAGATTTTTCTTTTGGCGAGAGAGAAAAATGTGATTTAGGACGAGAGCTTGAGAAGCTACATGTAGGCGACCGTAAGGGACAATATCCACAGGGTCTTGGCTGATGCCTTGTCTCAACTAGAGCTCATGGCATTTGATAAATTAATGATCTTGTTCGACAGATTAATGAAGTTACCATCCTGAGCTCCCAGAAAAGCAGGTTTATCCAAATACCTCAAATACACTTTGTAGTGCTTAGAAATTTCCTTTTCTTTTTTTTTCTGGATCGCAAAGCAAACTACTGGGGCAGAAGATGGTCCTGACTTTCAGAATCCTGAGAGCCCTGATGCATAGGGAGGATCGAGTGGCAGTATGGGTGGTGGACAAGAGGCTGGGTGATGAGAATAGCATCTTGGATCGGCAGGGAAGTCTCCAAGATTCTATAAACAGATTAGGTTAGGAGGCCACTGCTCCTCATGGGCCATGTCCCCAGGAGAAGAGACAAAAAGGGGGGAGAGGAATGGGGAGAGAAAGCAGAGATGACACCCTCATAGCCTTTATCAGACGAATACCCTATGGCTCTCTGGCTTAGTCCAGCATTGAAAAGTGGCACTGAGGAGGATGTCGTATTGGAGAGCAGGAAAGCAAATAGGTCCACGCAGGCGGAATGAGGTCTTCCCTGGATATCTTTTTTGTCACAGAACCACCGTGACTGCCACCACCATCCCCAACTCCCTCATCTCCCCCCAAATCTAGAAAGCCCACTCCCACAAATAAAGAACCCACAAAAAGATGACCACGGGCTTCCTTGGAAGATATGCTGAACCTAAAGAAGGGGGTTATGCGTAAGTATCAAGAAAGCCAGGATGGTTAGCTGCAACTCGTGCTTCCATATTCAATACGAAAATAAGAAACCGCAGTACTAGGTCCCTGCTGTGTGCCGGGCACTGGGAGAGGTCCGGGGGAACGAGGTGAACAACACAGGAGTTGGCCCTCAAGAAGTCCGCAGTCCCCACCAGAGTCGTTTGTGGAGTGCTATTTGTCTGCATCTCCTTTCCCCATTGAGGAGAGGCCGGGGTCCAGGCAGCTTTGATCCATCTCTCTATGATTCACTCCATTCTGATTCACAAAGAATAACAACGAATATGGAGCGATCACAGGACAGCTTTCCCACCATGAGAACAGACCATACCTGTCGTGGGAAACTGAGAGGGAGAAAGAAAGTGAGAGATTGAGAGCGAGGGAGACTGTTTTCACCTCTGGATTATGCCCCTCCAAGCCAGACACCTTCTGGATTTGTCAGCTACTTAAGTTAGTCTGGGTGGAGTTTCCCAGTGTGTCCTCAGCTGAGTCCTGACTCATGTAGTTAACTGAAGTTTGAGAGAGAAGACCATCATGAACTCTGGAGTTCTAGGTGAAGGGCGCTCATGAGAAATTTCCTGAACTTTCCAGAAGAGAAAAGGGCAGCACGAGGATCTCTTCTGCAGGGAAAAGCAAAAGTGGATGGAAACTGAAGAACAGTAAATGAAGAAAAGAAAGACCAGGTGGCACCTGGGTGGCTCAGTTGGTTGAGCATCCAACTCTTGGTTTCAGCTCAGGATTTGTGAGTTTGAACCCTACATTGGGCTCCACACTGACAGTGCAGGGACTGCTTGGGATTCTCTCTCTCTCTCTCTCTCTCTCTCTCTCTCTCTCCTTCAAAATAAATAAATAACCTTAAAAAGAGAAAGAAAGAAAAGCAAGACCAGAACCAGGAACAAATGCTGACGTAGATACTTTGATATTTTTGCCTAGACCCCCAATTCGCACCCTGAGGTGTCAGTGCGGTAATGGACACGCCCACTCTCAGGAATCCCTCCCCATGCTCTACCTCAGAATACTTTTGATTTTCCATAAATTCAGATGTAAACTGTGACTCAGGCTCCCAACTCTGGTGACATTTTTGAAAGCCTGAGGGCTGTGTGTACGTGGAGCTATATGCCTGAGAGTTCAGGCAGAAGGGCTCACCGGTGGCTTAATTGAATTGACCTTTTGGTTATATGACAAAGTTAGTTATTGTCACAGACAACCCAATGATACATATTGACACAGCCTAGAATGAACTCGATTGCCTGTGGTAGGTAGAATTTAAATAAGTTACTTAACTTTTCCCAGCTCCATTTTTTTTTCTTTCTAAATCTGGAGGAGCAAATGGAAAGTACCTGGCACCGTCAGAAAAGTAGCCAAGATGTCCCTTGTAGCGTTTTGTAGAACAGCAAAACACTGTTGCTAACCTACATTTGAACCAAAAGGATTAAAGAAGGTAGAGTGCATTCAGATGCAATGTTGAGAAAGATTAAGTCTATATGTTAACATGGAAAGGTGTCTGTGACGTATTTAGGAAATGGGAATAAAACTAGGTTCTGTGAAAACAAGTATACCACGAACCCATACATGTGTGTACGTGTATGTCTGCCAATGCTCAGGGTTCATCCAATAGTCAATGGGAGAGATCTCCTACGAGGAGACTTTTATATTGTATTTACATGTGTTTCTGTACTGCTGTGTTTTTGGTTTATGACAAGCATTTATTTTTTAATAACTTAAGAAACCCAATAAATATATTTACATTTTAGAAATAAAATAACATTCATTTTTTTTTTGATGTGAAGAGAGTCCATATAAAGCCTTTATCACAGGGGTTTCATTAATTATACCAATTAATATGTTTTCACGCTGATGTGGAATTTGAGAAACTTAACAGAAGACCATAGGGGAAGGGAAGGAAAAATAAGTTACAAACAGAGAAGGAGGCAAACCATCAGAGACTCCTAAATACAGAGAACAAACTGAGGGGTGATGGGGGCGGGGAGCTGGGAGGCGTGGGGAAAATGGGTGATGGGCATTGAGAAGGGCCCCTGTTGGCATGAGCACTGTGTGTGGTCTGTAAGGCTTGAATCACGGGAATCTACTCCCAAAGCCAAGAGCAGACTGTATACACTGTATGTTAGCTAACTTGACCATAAATTATTAAAATAAAAATTAAAAAAAGGAAACCTAACCTAAGACCATAGGGGAAAGGAAGAAATATAAGATATAAACAGAGAGGGAGGCAAACCATAAGAGACTCTTAAATACAGAGAATGAACTGAGGGTTGATGGGGGTGAGGAAAATGGGTGATGGGCATTGAGGCGGGCACTTGCTGGGATGAGCACTGGGTGCTCTATGTAAGTGATGAATCACGGGATTCTACTCCTGAAGCTAAGACTGCACTGTATGTTAGCTAATGTAACAACAAATTTAAAAAATAATAAATTAAAATATGACTACAAAAAAATAAATTTCTTCAGTTAAAAAAACAAAGAAAAAATTATACCGATTACTGTTACTACTATAAGATATCAACACCTCCTTCCTTTGCGGTTCATTCCCTAAACTTCTTGGCTTTATCCAAATGTTTCTTTCCTGGTGAAGCTTTGCTGAACTTCCTCTCTACACTGCCATCCCCTTTCACCACCCTCCCCCCCCAACACACACACACATACACACACTCTCCATCTCTTCCTTGCTTGAAATGGTCCTTAGCACACTGCTGCCTTACCTTGCTATATTATTTGCTTTTTTTTTTTTTTTTTTTTTTTTTTGCCTTGTGTGCTGTCTCTTCCTTCTCTAGAATGTTAGGTCTAACAGGTCAGGGGACTTGAGTAAACTTTGCTCATGGCTGTGCTCCTAACACCTAGAATTGGCCTGGCACATTGAAGGCCCTCAACAAATATTTGTCAAGTGAGAAAATGAATAACAATGTTTGCCTCTGAATGTTACTGCAAATATGGAAGAAGATAACCTACATAGGGTACGTGGACCACAGAAGCAAGAGAACATAGTCTCTCTTAAAAGCATGGCTCTGACATTGAACTACCCAAATGTGAACATGAACTTCCTGGTTACAAGCTGAATTATCCTGGGCAAATTCCTTAATCTCTCCAAATCTCAGGTTTCTCATCTATAAAATAAGATGAAAAAGTCAGAGGACTTCCGGTTCTAGCAAGATGGATGACAGAAACCATATTTACTCTCCCCCAGTAAAATACATGAAGGACAAAATATATGAAGCAATGGAGTTTAAGACCATTAAACTGTAATGGCCGTGAGGCCGTAAAGACCAGCAGTCCCTGAGAGAAAATAAATCAATGAGGTGAGCCCTACGACTGTTCCCACTTACAGCTGTGAATGTTCCTAGGCTGTGACACATAGAGACGGAACCCAAACAAGGCTGGGAACCCTTTGGAATTGAGATGGAGCTGAGAGCAGGGAAGATCAAGGCGGGCAGAGTCCCACAACAGATTGCCTGAGAGGAAAGAGCCGTGCACGGAGGGAAAATCCGGTGTCCTGCGGAGTCGCCCTAAGTGTTTGGCAGAGTACTGACGATGTGAGGAGGCTCACGTGCAGAAAAGAGGGCACACGTCCCACATGGGGCCGGAAGAGTGCCTGCTCCCACCAGTCACACTGAAAAACTTCTGATTCATAGGGCTTCGGGCCCTATACGCAGCCTTTCCTTAGAAGTGGGGAGAAAAGAGGCCCAGATTGAGCACTCCTCCACTATTGCCTAACAAGTATCTGAAAGGATCAAATGATTTCAAAATAACTTATCTGCACGCTAAGACACAGCTGAAAAATATTTCTAAACATACAAAATTAACAACCTTTAACAAGGTACAATTCACAATATATAGTAAAAGATTACAAATATACAAAGAAGCAGGAAGGGACACCTGGGTGGCTCAGTCAGTTATGCATCCAACTTCGACTCAGGTCATGTTCTCACGGTTCATGGGTTCCAGCCCCACATCGGGCTCTGTGCTGACAGCTAGCTCAGAGCCTGGATCCTGTTTCAGATTCTGTGTCTCCCTCTTTCTCTGCTCCTCCCCTGCTCATGCTCTGTCTCCTCTCTCTCCTTTGAAAATAAATAAACATTAAAAAATATTTTTAATTAAAAAAAAGCAGAAAAATAGGACAGATAATGAAGAGAAAAAAATCAGTCCAAACTGATCCAGAATGGACACAGATATTAGAAATAACAGATAAGGATATTAAGATATTAATTATAATTTTATTTCATATGTTCAGAGTGGAGACATGAAAAATATTTTAAAAATCAAATCAAGGGGCGCCTGGGTGGCTCAGCCAGTTGGGCGTCTGGCTTCAGCTCAGGTCATGATCTCACAGTTCGTGGGTTCAAGCCCCATGTCAGGCTCTGTGCTGACAGCTAGCTCAGAGCCTGGAGCCTGTCTTCAGATTCTGTGCCTCCCTCTCTCTCTGACCCTCCCCTGCTCATGCTGTCTCTCCCTGTCTCTCAAAGGTAAATAAAAAAAAAAAAACATTAAAAAAAAATCAAATCAAGTTTTATTGTATTTTTCCACAAGCTAATCCCAAGTACAAGAAAAATAAGGAAAATGACACCAAGGCACATCATACTCAGTTGCCAAAAACCAGCAAAGGAAAGAAAATCCTAAAGACAATCAGAGGAAAAAAGAGATGTATGGAGGAACAAGATAAAAATGAAAGCAATTTTCTCATCAGAAAAATGGAAGCAAGAAGACAATGGGGCAACATTCTTAAAGTGCTAAAAGAAAAAAATTATCAGACTAGAATTCTATACCCAGTTGATGGTATCTTTCTAAAATGAAAGCAAGGGGCACCTGGGTGTCTCAGTCCAACTTCGGCTCAGGTCATGATCTCTCAGTTCATGAGTTTGAGCCCCACATCGGGCTCTGTGCTGACAGCTTAGAACCTGGAGCCGGCTTCCGATTCTGTGTCTCCCTCTCTTTGCCCCTCCCCTGCTTGCACTCTGTCTCTCTCCTTCTCAAAAAAATAAAGATTAAAAAACTTTTTTATGTAAGCACAATAAAGACTTTTAGAAACACAGAAGCTGAAAGACTTTATCACCAGCAGACCTGCACTACAAAAAAAAATATTAAAGGAGTCATTCAGGCAGAAAGAAATAATACCAGATGGAAATATAGACCTCCGCCAAGGAGTGAAGACCTCTGGGAATGGTACATATGTGGGTAATCACATAAGGATTTAAATGTTATTTAAATATCCTTAAAATATAACTGATTGCTGAAAAACAATAATGATGACATAGCATGCGGATTAAAACATCTGATAGAATGAATCGAATGACAACAATAGGGCAAAGATGGAGAGAGGACAACTGGAAGCCTGGTATGGTAAGATACGTAGAGGCAAAGTGACTAATATCACCTGAAGTGGAATTGTAGGACGTTCAAGATGTCCACTTTGAACTGTACCTTCACCACTAAAATAAAACAAAGAGTAATGCTTAATAAGCCAAAAAGGAGCTAAAATAGAATAGTAAAATGTTCAATTAATTCAAAAGAAGGCGGGAAAGGAGAAAAGGAGGAACAAAGAACACAAGAGTCAAATAGAAAACAAAGAGCAGTATTATAAATTTAAAGCTAACAGAACAAATAATTAGATGCAATGTAAATGTTCCAAACATCTTAATTAAAAGGTAAAGCTTGTCAGATTGACCCAACTGTACACGGCCTACAAGGAACTCACTTCAAATATTAATACACAATCTGGTTCAAAAGGTGGAAAAAGATAAACAGTGCTACTAACACTGATCAACAGGAGGCTAGATTCCCTATATTAGTATCACACAAAGTAGACTTTAGAAGAGATAATATTATCAGGGATAAAAAGGTTATTTCATAATGATAAAGGAATCAGTTCCTCAAGAGTGTTGCAGTTGACAATGAAAAGACCACCAACACCGAGTAGAAGCGAGGCATAATTTTATTCATGACCGCATGCTTTTATCATGGCCGGGCCAAACCTGATCTCCCTGGTGTTAAGGAGCAGAGAATGGCCCTGAACAAAGGTGACAGTGAGATTATCCGGACAGAACACATCATCATTTAGTTAACCAACTACAATTCACAGCATTCCCTGGTAGCCAATTACATTGTAACACACAGATGTTAGTTTTGGTGGGAACCTATCATTTTAAGGTTCTTTGTCCCTTTAGAATGACCAGTCATAGTTAGACACCTAAGATACCTCGTGAGACAGTGACCAGGTGACTTTCACCTGTGGACTTTGCTTCAGCCAGATCTTAGTAGAAAGGTGGGGTTACTTAACAGAATCTTGAAAAACAATTTAAATTTTAGGTTACAATGTTTGTTATCGAGTTACATTCTAGGGTCTTTCCAGATTGCCCAATCTTTAATTATTCACCAGAATGGGAGTTTAAACCAAACTTATATACAGTAAGCTCTCTGATATCTTATAAGTTGACCTGGTACATTTCATAAGTTGACCTATAACAAAGAGGACATGAAAATACTGAATATACAGGCATCTATTTAAAAGAGCTTTAAATTACATAAATTAAAAAATGTACAAGGAGAGGGCCTCCGGGTAGCTCAGTTGGTTAAGTGTATGCCTCCAGCTCAAGTCATGATCTCACATTTGTGAGTTTGAGCCCCACATCGGGCTCTCTGCTGTCAGCACAGAGCCTCCTTCAGATTCTCTGATCCCCCCTCTCTCTACCCCTGCCCAGTTCTCTCTTCTTCTTCTTCTTCTTCTTCTTCTTCTTCTTCTTCTTCTTCTTCTTCTTCTTCTCTCTTTTAAAAATAAATAAATAAGTACAAGGAGAAATAGAGAAATCCATGATAGGGATTTCAAGATCTCATTCTTAATGATTGATACAAGTCGAGAGAAAATTAGTATGGACCTGGAAGAGCTGAACAATGCAATCAAGCAACTTGACCTGATTGACATTTGTATAGCAGGTCAGCCAAGAACAGCAGGACACACATTCTTTTGAAACGTACACAGAACATTTACCAAGATAGGTCATATTCTGGGCCATAAGACAACTCTCAATAACTCTAAAAGGATTTTTATACAAAGTGTGTTCTCTGACCACAGTGGAATTAAAATATAAATCAGTTTCTGAAAGATCACTAACAAATCTCCAGATACTTAGAAAGTAAGTAACATACTTCTAAATAACTCAGGGGTCAAAGAAGAAATCATATGGGAAATTAGAAAGTATTTGAACTGAATAAAATTGAAAACATAGCATATCAAAATGTGTGGGATGGCTCTAAACAGTGCTGAGAAGAGATTTTATTGCACTAAAATCTAAAACATTAGAGGAGAAGAATGGTCTCAAATCAATGAACTCTGATTTTACATTAAGAAACTAGAAAAAAGAAGAACAAATTAAATCCACAGTAGTAGAAGAGAAGAAATAATACACATTCGAGTGGAACTCAATAGAATAAAAGACAGCCAAGCAAGAGAGAGACATCAATGAAACCAAAAGCTGGTTCTTTTAGAAGATCAATAAAATTGATACATCTCAAGCCGGAATGCTCAGGAAAAATGAGAGAAGACATAAATGACCAATATCGAGGAAGAGAAAGGTGGCGGATTCCATAGATATTAAAAGGAAAAAAAGAATAATCAGGGGTATATTATTATATTCACTATTGTCCTTTGGAGTAGAGGGCCCCCATGATTCCACCCATATACGTGGGAAATATATGTATATGTCACAATCAAATCGTCACAGGCATTTACTTGTGATGAAGCTGGAGGGAAATTCGGGTTAGATGTGCATTTACCATTAACCTCATGACACTAAAGCTTCACAGCCCACACTTGCCCCAATCTCTTCCACCTCTGGATGTAATTTTATTATCCTCTGTAAGTGCATTCTTCTTAAAGAGAACCCCTGACCTTTGGATCCACCCCTCCCTGGCTATTCGTACGAAAGATGTCGTTTTCTTGAAAGCGTCTTTCCCGTATATTTTTCCTCCCTTTTTGCTTTCCCTTTCTGACCTCTGTGTTCACAGACCCACTTGGGCAAAAGGTTGTGTGTTTGGACTTTGGCATGGAGTAGGCGTTCATATATGCACTTGTAGGTGTGTGCCTGTGTGTGTGTGTGTGTGTGTGTGCGCGCGCGCGCGCGCGCACGTGTGCAGGAACGCTAGAGGGTCTGCGGTTTTGTGAAGTTGCGCACAGTCTCAGGACTTCCTGCTGTTGCTCTGAATGCATTTTCTTCCAACTCAAGAAGTCCAGCCATACGGCATGGAGCTCTCAGCCCATTTCCCCAGAGCAGCCCAAACTTATTTCAGTCATGCTGAAAATGGCTCTAAACATAATTAAGGCTCTCCCCCCCCCCCCCCGCCCCCAGCTCCCAGAACATTTTTTTTCTCTCCGGATAATGTCTTGGAAATGGCCCAGAAGCCTGGCGGAGTCATAAAGGGAACAGGATCCTTGGCATGGTCACATTCCAAAGATGCCTTGCATGGGTTTATCACATCAAAGGAAAAAAAGAAAGCCTGGTGTCTGCAGCCCCCTCCCCGCAGCCCTTCCGGGGAAGGTGCCAGCAAAGCTGGAAGGAGCCCCGGAGAAACCACAGAGCCACCAGTGCCCTCTCCCCAGGCCAGCCCAGGGTCCAGTCAGCACATTCATTTGGGGGCAACATTTTAAATAACTTCTTCTCCTACGGCCAAAGTCGGCTGGCGTTCCTGGTCCGCTGAAATGCGCCTTCTGCCAACATGTCTTTTAGCAAAGTGAAGTGTGCTCTGAGAGCTGATTAAGGGTGTTTCAAAGGGTAAATTAAAGTGTGCTGCTGTTTGAAGGGCTCTCTCCAGCCCGTTATTGCCAGGGTAATGGAAGCATTCAGCCTACAAATCCAGGATTAACTCTGCTCCGACTCCAGCTCACCGCTCTCCTTTGCAAAGTCTGTGCTCTGCGGGGCGGGGGACGGATAAGAGAAAAAAGCCTGCTCCCGTGTTAGCTGCTGACTCTGAGGGACTGGAAAATGTGACAGGTATGAAAAGGAAGAATGGCCCCCCAATGGCGCAAGGTAAGGGCACCGCCTCCTGGGTGGAGATTGATGGAGAGAGGGCAGAGGGAAGGGCAGGGTGCTGAGGAGGGCTTCCCAGTATTCACTCATTTTCTCTGACCACCACCCAAAAGGATTTGAAGTGGCTTCCAGTAAAGTAAAATGTGGCAGATTCTGTAAAACTAATGAGTAAAAACTTAGCTTGTATAATGAAAGAGGGGTGGGGGGAGCAGACGGGAGGGAGTGGGGAGATAATTATATCCAAAAATCTATGATAGGGACAGCTACCAAAAATAAGAACAAACTTCGGCTCTGGGCTTCCAGAAATTCCAGGGGGAAAAGGAAGCATTATATATCACATAATTTTCTTTGTTCACTAGGACGCCGTGGGATCAAGGAGCATACCTGAACCCCCAGTGACTGGCACAGTGCCCAGCAACCCAGTAAGCTCCTAGTGTGTGTTTGTTGATTGAATAAATGGACCAATTTATTGGGGAGCCTGCCAAAATTGTCATGGATGGCTGGTAAGCAAAGCAGTGATGGGAATCCTCCCTTACAAGGATTGGTGGCAGAATTTTAAATGGTTTGATTTCTTTTACTCAAGACTTTTTAAGTTCTGAAATAGAGCATCAAAAAAGTGCACAAACATAGGTGCACAATTTCATCAATAAATATAAAGCAAACACTCTTGTGACCACCAACCAGGTGAAGAGACAGGGTATTTATTTATCCACAGCAGCCAAGAGTCCCTCTGGAGGTAATTTGCTATCTTATTCTTTTTAATGTTTATTAATTTTTGAGAGCGAGACAGAGAGCATGAGCAGGGGAGGGGCAGAGAGAGAGGGAGACACAGAATCCGAAGCAGGCTCCAGGCTGTGAGCTGTCAGCACAGAGCCCGATGTGGGGCTTGAGCCCATGAACCACAAGATCATGACCTGAGCTGAAGTTGGACACTCAATCGACTGAGCCACCCAGGCGCCCTAGTAATTCACTATCTAATTTAGTCTAATAAAATCCTCCCATTTCTTTCTACTTTTACCATCTATGTATATAAGACCTAACATGTATGGTTCTGTTTGCTAGTTTTTGAACACATGGAATTCCACTGAATTCCTTTGTGTCCTCATTCGTTTGCTCAGGATTCTGTGGGGGAGACACGGCCATGTTTTCGCAGCTGTAGTTTGGTGGTTCCGTTGCCGTCTTGCATGAACCACACTTTCTGCATACACCCTCTTGTCCACGGACACTTGGGTTTGGTTCCAGGCTTTGGCAGCCTGCCGGGTCTTTCAAGTCAATTCTGAGCACTCCCTTCTGGTTGACACTCGCCAAGCTCTCTTGGCCTCCAGGTAAATATGCTCAGTTTCAGCCCAGCAGCCCCCAGGGTTCTCGTGAGGTTCTGACTCCTGGCCCAACCCCTCAGTCTTCGTGTTCTGGGTTCCGAGGACTGTTCTGGTGGCCAAACTGCAGAGTCTCACTGGCTCAGACGCTTCATTAGCTTAGACTGAAGTTTTACTCTATTTTCCGGTTTGTCGATTTCACCCCCACACACAGTGGGGGCTCGGGTCGTCTGAACTGACTCATGGGCTAATGCTGTCCAGCGTCCCTAAACCATGGCCAAGCCTGGCTTCCCGTAAGTTAGACAGGGAATTCTAACCCTATGTCTGTCATGGCCCTTTTCCTGACTCCCACTCTCTGCCTTGGCTTTTTTAATTGGATCAAATAAATTTGTTGGATTTGAGGATATAAGCTGCATTTTTAAAGATTTTATTTTATTTGAGAGAGAAAAACAAGATCACAATGGGGGGAGGGACAGAGAGAGAGGGAGAGACAGAATCCCAAGCAGGCTCCAGGCTGTCTGTGTGGAGTCCAAAGCAAGGTTTGAACCCATGAACTGAGAGATCGTGACCTGACCTGATATCAAGAGTTGGACGCTCAACTGATTGAGCCACCCAGGTGCCCCAAGGACCTAAGCTGCATTTTTATGGACAACTGAAAAATGATAAAGTGGCCAGCTTCCATAAATTACCAAGTCAGAAGATATAAATGTAAAACTTTTGCACTATTTTGTGCAGCCACTATCTCTTAATTATTTCATTAACCACTTTACAAATACTGTCTTATCTTCCACCAACATTGAATAATGAAGAAAATGAGGTTCATCAACTCAATTAACCAACATCATTGTGTACTTAGTATGTCTCAGACAACCTTGTTTAGTACTTTGAATTTAATATGAAGATGAAGAAAAAACCCAAGATAAGGAAATAAATTGCAGTTGGCCGTGTGCCGTGAAGGACGGCACTAGAATTCACACGTGGAATACCGCATGCCTCCCTTGTTCAAGGTTTGGCTTTCTGTGGCTTCAGTTACCCATGGTCAACCGTGGTCCAGAAGCAGACGATTCTCCTCCAGACGTGTCGTCGGAAGGGTCAATAGTAGCCTGACGCTACGTCACCGTGCTTCCGGCACCCCTCACTTCATTTCATGGTGTGGGCATTTTACCATCTCCCGTCATCATAAGAAGGGTGAGTGCAGTACGATAAGATATTTTAAGATAGAGACACGACATTCACATAACTTTCATTACAGTGTATTGTTATAATTTTTCTATTTTATTAGTGTTGTTGTTAATCTCTTACTAATTTATAAATTAAATCTGACCATAGGTATGTATGTATAGGAAAAATATGGTGTATATATAGCCATACAGTACTATACAGTTTCCGGCATCCACTGGGGGTCTTGGAATGCATCCTCCAAGGATAAGGTGGGACTCCTGTATCCATTAAATGGACCTGTTGTTTCTGCAAAGGTATGGCGGGGCGTAGGCACATAACTGGGGGAGGCACAGAACTTCTCAGCACATTGTGCAGAAAGACCATTGTCCTTGAGGGAGGGTAGCGCAGTAATGGGAAGATACTACAGTCTCTGTGCATCAGGGAGGAAGGGCTTACCTGGGAGATTCTTGTTTGGGCTGGACGGATCTCGGGAGCGTGGCTGCCAGCCAGAATTGAGAAGACAAATGGCCAGAGGAAGAGACCCTGAGACAAAGCAGGGTGGGTGGACTTTAGGAGCATCAATATTTGATCTTGAGAAGCTCGTTTTCTGAAGCTTTCTGTTTGTGGGTTGGTGTGTACCCAAAGTTACCCTCGATGTTCAATAAAGTTTCATTGGACACGAACGGGGCTGTGTAGAATCAAAGGCTGGGGGTTGGGGGCGCCGAGGACAGCTGACAGGACAGAGGTCCATTAGCACAGACTCGCTCCTAGTGGCAGCTGGAGCAAGAGGAAGAGGCACGTCGGGGGAGGCGCAGAGCACGTGGAGGGACCAGGCTTCTTCCATGCATGCGCACTGGGGGCTCGGGTTATGGTCATTTGAACTGGGAATATGGAGATCTTGGGACATGTGGACTAAACAGAGATGAATGTGCTGGAGTCCCTGCCCTCAGGCATTTACAATCCTGGCAGAAAAACCAATTGGCAGATAGAGAAGCTGAGTACATCTTGGCAGGATGCATAGCACACTGCATTTGGGGAAGGCTTCCTGGAGGAGGCAAGGCCATGGCAGGTCGTATGCAAGTCATGGTCGGGTGTATAAGGTGACAGTGTGAGGAAGAGTGGCAGCAGAAGGAGGGGGGGGGGAAGGGCAGCCTTTAAGTGTGAGCTCGCCAGTATTTTTATTTCCCAGGTTCCGTGCAGTTCTGGTGAGAAGCCAAGTGGTGAGGGGGGCAAAGGTCTCAACACACAAGATGTTTCTCCATCCGTGGCGGATCCATGTGGCCATCCACTCACAGACTCTGGTGACTCACAGTTCAATCCCTGGGTGACAAAGGTAGCCCCTCCTCAGCGCCTGACCCTCTTCCTGCTGGAGTTTGCTGGTCCTCCCCGTTCCCTGCCCCTGCCCTCTTGGGCCTTCCCAGAAGGCGCCCCAGGGGGTGCCCACTGTAGGGCTGATGACTCACCTCTGAGCGAATCACCAACTCAAGGCTCAGAACTGCCCACCTTCTGCTGAGTCTGCTCTCCTTACAGAGCTCCACGCTGGCTTCCTGAAGCCGCGCCTCCTCTAATTGGTAAATGATTTCCAGATGCCACCATAACTCACGTTTTTATTGCTTTCTTGAAAGACTGTCCTCCCTTCCCCATGGACAAGGCTGTGCCATAACTGAGGCACTTTTAAAAGGGGAGGATAGCGAAATACATTTGCAATGTCGTCATCCTTTGAAAGAAAACAAAGGGAAGTCCTTTAAGATGGCAGTTCGTTCCATGCCGTGATGAGGAGCCAAGAGTCCTTAAATTTTGCAGCAGCTCAGTTAGAAAATAGTGTTTTTATTTTGACAGGTTGACTCATCTTTCTTTAACTTAATTTCCCTGTTTATAAAATAGATAAAATAGTGTAGTTCCCAGTGTCCCTTTTTTCTGAAGGACGTGAAAATCCAACTTTTGCTCCCCCTCACTCCCCAAATCTCCATTTCCTGACATCTGTATTTCCAACAATGATGCTGTGACCCTCCTCCTAGGCACCGGTCTGATGTCTGTCTTTGATTCTCTTCCATCTTCTGTTATCTGAGTCCAACTAGACTCTACCTTCTGCCCATGCCCGTGATGAGGACGCCACACTCATGACTGTGAACTTAATCACCTCCCAAATGCCTCACCTCCAGATCCCATCACATGGAGGGTTGGGGTTTCAACATTTGATTTGGGGGTGATACAAACATACAATCCACAATTAAGATCTGTGGAATTGAAAGAAATGAGTGCAATGTCTTTCTTTCTGTTTCTATAATTCGGACCTCAGATGTCCATAGCAGCATTCTTCATAATAGTAAAAACTGGAAATAACGCAATGTCCTTGAGCAGTAGGGTGGGTGAATCAACTGTGGTGTATTCGACAATGAAATTGAACTACAAGCAACAGAATAGAGGAATCTCTTAAGTATAATGTTGAACAAAAGGAGCTAGACACAAAAAAGAACATACAACATAGTTTCTTCTATATAAAGTTCAAAACGTGGGCAGAACTAACTAGTGTGTGAGGGGAAGGGATAGTGATTACTTCCGGGAAGAAAGGAGGGGATGGTGATTAGAAGGAGAACATGGGGCCTGGGGGAGGTGGCTGGGACACAGCAGGGCAGTGGGTACATGGGTGTGTTCAAACTGTGATAATTCACTGAGCTGTACATTTATGACCTGTGTCTTTTTCTAAATGCATGTTTATTGGGGCACCTGGGTGGCTCAGTGGGTTAAGTGTCCAACTCCTCGTTTCTGCTCAGGTCTTGATCTCAAGGTTCATGAGTTTGAGCCCCATGTCAGGCTCTGTGCTGACAGCACGAAGCCTTCTTTGGATTCTGTCTCTCTCCCCCTCTCTCTGCCCCTCCCCTGCTTGTTCTCTCTCTCTCTCAAAATATATAAATAAACTTAAAAATATGAATGTCTGTTAAAAATAATTCATATTTAGACTTTTCTTCAATGTATCCCTTCAAAAGCATGGCTTGATTTACCTAGAGTCAGAAACTGGCAGTGCTCCTCTGAGCAGGCGCAGGGAATTCTAACCTTTGGAACTTGTTAAACCAAAGTAATGTTCATTGGTCATTGTAGCAGATCCTACAGGCTTACAGTGAGTTGATCTGTCAACAAATATTTATTAAATACTCTCCTACACCCCATTCCCATGAACGGCAGGTCCAGCCAGGGATCAGATAGCCAGCTAGCCAAGATTTTGGCTGCTAAATCCAGGCAAGAAATTCCAAGACTCTCTCTGATATCCCTTCAGGGATCTTTTTCATCTTGGCCTTCTACCTTGACATGCACTTAGGGTAATGGAGGGAGTCTGGAACAGGAGCAACTGAAGCAAAATAGGCTGGAGGTGAGGGAAGCAGTCTTACAAGATTCCAGACAGTAAAGACAGTCACTTCTAAAGAGTTTCAGATTGGTAGCAGATTTCCTACTTTGTCTAGAGACTAGATTAGGTCATTTAACAGCTCTAGACTAGGAAGAAAGAAACGTGCAATCCAAGAATCCTCTTCTCAGCTGAGATATTATTCTCTGGCTAATGTGTAAGAAATGTATTTGAGGACGGGCAAGAAATGGGTGTATGTGTCACCCACACACCAAGGGCTGTCACACCGTACGAGTCCAATGGGCAAACCCATCTATATTCCATCCAGAAAGAACCTCCTGAGAATCCGCTAACCCAATAAGAACTGAATTCAAAACAAAGTGCTCAATTTTGGAAATATAAAGGCAAAAATAAACAAGATATGCCAAGGGGTGTCTTTTTTTTACTTGCCCACAATAGAATCCTTACATTAAAAAAGAAAAAGTAGAACTTTCACCAGCCATTTTATCTAGTCACAAGTCAATAAAGCTAGAAAAAATTACAAATGTTCTAGAAAACAATGTGAAGGAGTACATGTTCTGTAAATGTCTATGGGAATAGCAAATGCTTTTTATGATCTTAAATGCCTTTAAAAAAAGAAATCTAAAAATTGAGGTTGTATTTAACTATATAAAGGGGGGGGGAAGTACAGCAAAGTAATCCAAAATAGAAAGTAGGCATTAAATCAAAAACAACAACAAAAATTTGAAAGGATAATTACTTCCCAAAGTTGGTCTTTGAAAAGACCAACAAATGGCTAATTCTCCTGGACACAATTTAAGAGGAAAAAGAAGGAAGGAAGCAAGGAAGGAAGGGGGGGGTGGAAAATAATCTCTAAGAAAAAGGGGTGACATTCAATCAAGTACATATTAACAAAATTAAGATGAAATGGAAAACTCACATAGACAATTACCACAGTAGAGACAGGAAAGGTGAATAAAAACTTACCACTAAAGCAGTTACTGAGAACAAATGACTTTAGAATTGGATTCTATCCAACCTTTAAAAAGTAGATAATTTCAAAAATAGTTACATTATTCCATATATAGAAAAAGATGAGAGATTTTCTAATTTATTTTACACAATTAATACAAAAAGCTGATAAGAGTCCAGAAAGAAAAACTATAGCCCAGTCTCATTATGGATATAAGAACAGAAATTATGATACAGTACTAGCAAATAAAATATAAGAATGCTATCAAACATCATATACTATGACCAAGTCCGTTTTATTCTAGAAATGCAGAAGTGGTCCAAATATGAGAAAATGTATGCATGAAACTGATTGCAACAGCAGATTAAAAGAGAAAAACTCATGTGATCTTATCAATAGACTTCAGTGTCAGTATCAATAAAGTACAGCAGCCATTTTTCAAAAACATTCTAAGCAAGGTAAGAATAAGAATCCACTTAAATATGTTATAGACTATTTATAGTTTCATTGCTTATCATCCTAAATAGCAAATCTGAAACCATCTCAATTAGCGTCAGAAACCAGACAAGTATACCAGCTCTCCCGTTTCTCTTGAGCAGTGCCTTGGAGGTATTTTAGCAAACGCAATCAGGCAAGAAAATGAAATAATTGGAGTAAATATTAAGTGAGTAAAAATACAATTTTCTCTTGCCGATGACATAATTTTTATCTAAGTAGGGAGTAACTATAGGTAAGATAAGTAGACAAAAATTCATAGGCTGCTTTTCATACAGAGAAAGAAATAATAAAAAGTGACTTTATTCATAATAGCGACAAAAATTATCAGTGTAAAATTCACGCAAATAAGTTTAATGGTGAAAGCATCATGCTTAAATAAAGAAAACCTTAAAATGTGTTTGAAAGATATGAGTTCTGAATAAGGGAGCAGATTACACCTTTTTTTTTTAATGTTTTATTTATTTTTGATACAGAGAGAGACAGAGCATGAAAGGGGGAGGGTCAGAGAGGAAGGAGACACAGAACTGGAAGCAGGCTCCAGGCTCTGAGCTAGCTGTAAGCACAGAGCCTGACGCAGGGCTCAAACCCACAAACGCGAGATCTGACCTGAGCTGAAGTTGGAGGCTTAACCGACTGAACCACCCAGGCGCCCCAGATTACACCTTTTTATGGATGGAAGGTTTAATATCATAAAAATTAATTCCCCACCACATTGTTTTATAAAGTGTATATAATTTCAATTAGATAGTATTTTCTTCATCCTGAAATTGGATAAAATTATTTCAACATTCACATGGAAGAAGAAGTATCTGAGAATGACCAAGAGAGATTCGGATGAAAAACGTGAAGTCTTATTTTCCCAACCGTCCAAGCGTAGTTCAACTCTACTGTGCTCAGGTCAATATTATATTGACATAGGAATAAACAAATCAATCTGTTAGAAAAAATCGTCCAGAAGTAGATTTTCATTTTCAAGTGAGAATTTAATATACGACCAAGTTAGTGTGTCAATGAACATGGAGTTCTTTTTTAAAAGAACATTCTCAGGCTGTTAACATGAATTACCACTTGTGGATTGGGGAGGAAAAAAGTCATGAGGCTGAAGAGGGGAAGAACGGAGAGCAGGATAAGGCAGGTATATTTTCTAATGAGAATAGTCATAATAGCCAGCGTCATATAGGTCTTCGAGGATTCAGACACTGCATGATAGATGTAGGTGCATATATACCTGTATGTTCTCTGTATATATACACACGTATATACATGTTCTCTCTGTATATGCACATGCATTTATATATATATATACTTTATGTATACATACATATAGTCTCTTTCTCCCAATTTTATATATTATATATGTTATGTAAATAAACATAAATTTTATGTGTATATAATATATATATATATTGCCTAGGTTTGGTATATATATACCAATACCTAGTCAGGATTCAAACTTAGGCAATCTGGTTCCAGAGTCTGCACTCTTTACTGCAATACAGCACCTCTTAAAAAGCACAGTGTTGCATGAAAGACAGAAAGTGTGATGATACCCCAGTTACAAGGGCATGACCCTGACCTGAGCACCTCCTTAAATTCTGCTTCCTAGTCACCTAGTTTGTCCTACCCTAGCCCCAGCCCTGCCATGTACATAAATTTATTTATATACACGTCTGTGCAAAACATAAAATATGATCTAGATTTAGGGACCTTTAGGGATATACATGATACTGACAAATGAAAAGGGCAAGTTACAGTATAATAATTGGAATTCACTAAGAACAAACACATACATGTAACAAAATGTTAACTAGGGACCTGTGTCCTATACGTTCAGTTGGTAAATATCAAAGGTCAAGGTTCAGTTAAATGACAAGCCCACAAGGAAGGTACTAAAAAGTTACAAAACTGGGGAAGACTCATGAGGAAGGGGAGGATTTGGAAAGTGATTTCTTTGGAGAAGCCGCTGCCTCTGTGTGAGTCGCGTTCTCCCATCTCGGGGGTGGGGACATTGAGAGTGTCACCTTGTTCACCTCACACCTAGGGGAAGCGAGCTTCCGCAGACCTTCAGGAGCTTGATTATCTGCCTCCAGAAACTGGGAAGCACGTGCACTGGCCCCAGCACACACCCAAACAGCGCAGGAGCGGGGCACCCCATTCCCAGTACTTTTTTTTAAGTTTGTTTCTATATTTTGAGAGACAGAGACAGAGAGAAAAGAGAGAGCATGAGGGAGTGAGAGGCAGAGAGAGAGAGAATCCCGATACGTGCTAATAACGCAGAGCCCAACACAAGGCTCCATCTCACAAACCACAAGATCATGACCTGAGCTGAAATCAAGAGTCAGACGCTCAACCATGGAGCCCAAGTGCCCTCCCCACATTGTGTTTTCTGTGCAGCGCCAAATCCACGTGAGGCCTTGGCCACCAGCCTGGAGGGGACATGACCGAGGGAGAGAGGATAAAGAGAAGCAGCTGGGAAGTACGTGCATTCTCCTGGGACAGGGACAAAGGTGCAAGAAGCCCAGGGACCAGACGTGGAGCCCACGAGAGGAATATCGCTGGGAACTTCTGAAAGGGAGTCTTGTCCAACGGTGAGTGGACTCTTGCCGCAGAGAGTGCACATGGGTGGATGGCAAAGGTATGTGGGTGGGAAGTGGGAACAGCATTCAGGGCAGAACCTCACCGATGCCGTTGGGGGTGTGATTACACAAGTGCACAGCCTCCCAGGAACCTACCAGAACGCTCTAGAGAGCAAGAGGCCACTTCACACACCCATGGGGACAAATGAACAAGCCAAGTAAGAAGTTTCTCCACTCTTCTTTGCCTTCCTGCTCTTTACTCTAGAAGGATACGAGCTGGGGGGAATCAGTAGAAATCTGTACTTTGAATTAATAATGTATTAAACAGGGGCACCTGGGGGGCTCAGTCAGTTAAGCATCTGACTTCAGCTCAGGTCATGATCTCATGGTCTGTGAGTTCGAGCCCCACATTGGGCTCTGTGCTGACAGTTCCAAGCCTGGAGCCTGCTTTGGATTCTGTGTCTCCCTCTCTCTTTGGCCCTCCCCTACTTGTGTTCTGTCTCTCTCTGTCTTTCAAAAATAAATAAATGTAAAAAAATTTTTTTAAATAATGTATTAAACAGGATATTCTGATTTTTTATTAGACATGGAGTTTTGCTATGTACAATAACACTTCCTATTTCTACATGAACCAAGCACAGTCATGGACCTGCTGGAGTCTTTACCGAGTAGTAGGGGACAAAAATCTCTCCACTGAACATTAAAACCTTTTTCTTTTAACGTTTATTTACTTTTGAGACACAGAGCACAAGCAGGGGAGGGGCAGAGAGAGAGGGAGACACAGAATCCGAAGCAGCTCCAGGCTCCGAACCATCAGCACAAAGCCTGATAAGGGACTGAAACTCACAAACCACAAGATCATGACCGACCTTAACCGACTGCGCCACCCTGGGGCCCCTCCACTGAATACATTTTAAAGGGACAGTGGGGGATTAAAAGCTAATCTGCTTGGGTCATTTCCCACAGGTCAGGCTTGTACAACATACCAGTTATACAAACACAACTTTGCCTTCCACAAGTCCCTAAAGATATGTACATGCGTTGTATGAACAAGGAGGGAGTGTAGGAAGATATAAGCCAGGATAGTAAGACTAGTAGTCTTTGGGGGGACAAGGAGGGGTGAGGAAGAAGCAAGGGAGCATTAAAGAGCAGGGTGATGAGGGGAAGGGGCGGAGGAAGGAAGGGAGACAGAGCACTCCACCAGACATATGAAAGTCCTTCACAGTGTTGCCCGTTGCCAGCTGGAACTGTGGATGCCCTGAAGGCTCGTGGAGAAGCCAGGAGCCCTGCAATTTGCCCAGCAGCTCCCCAGTCTCCGTCAGCCCTGTATGAGCACTCCTGAGCACTCCTGCTGTCAGCCTCTATCAGGCGGCTGAGCCAGACCAGGGCGAAGCCAGGCTGGACATCTGGTTGTCCTGTCTGTGACTGCAGAGCTGCTGGGCGTCCTGACAAGGCCTGACAAGGCCAGACAGAGGAAGTCTTCTCTAAATGTCCTCTGCGCCCCTCCGCACCTTGATTTCCCTCACAGACTGCACTTCCCACATTTTATTAAAGTGTTATGTTTTATGTCTCTCTTCGAAACAGAAAATAAGTCCCTCAAGGTAAGGGATAATTCATACCCATTCCTGCATATTCAGTAGTTTGTTCACATGTACTAGTACATATTGTTTGTGCTAAAATATCCTCATATAGGTTCCTGGCTAGAAGATTCTAAACCAAGTGACAGACAACAGTAAGGAGCCCTGTTTGTGGCTGACCTTTCAGGGACAAGCCACAAGAACACAGAGCTCTGTTCTACCACAAGGTCTGGCCATTTGTCCAGTGCCCATATTAGTTGTATTAGATTGTGTCTCTCCTCCCCTACAATAGAAGTCCAGGAACGTTGTCTAATTTGTCTGCTTTATTCCCAGGACAGCGCACCCCAGGCTTAAAAGAATGAACAAACGAATTGGTGGATTTTTTCAGATGAAGGCTCCTTCATTGCTAGCCCCGAATACCGAGATGTGATACAGAGCAAAATAAGATGCAGTCCTTACCCTCAAGAATACCACCCTCTGCAGTGGGGGTGGAAAGGATGGAGACAAACAGGTAAATGAATCATTGTGGGGAGGACTGGTATCTCAGGGCAGTGGAGGTTTTGAGAGAGGGGAGGTGAGCACCTTGTCTCCAGTGATGGAGGGGGGAGCCAGGAGAGGGTTCAGATGGGAGGCAGTCATGATGGCTAACAATTATTCAACCTGTCGCCTCCAATTCCATGCCCAGGGTCACGCGGACTTGCGGGCCTGGCCCCCATAGAGGGGACAGCTCTGTGCTGTGATTTGAGGCAGCTACAAAATCCAAAGCATCTCACCTCTGGACCACCACATGGCCACAGACTCCAGCTGACTTGCTCATTTCTATGGTCGGGACAGGGAGGACCCCATTGGAATAGTAATTCCCCCTGACCAGGCATCTAGAATGTCGTCAAAGTCTGCAGGACTGGAGGCTCAAACCAATGAAAATGTTGATAATTTCTGAGAGAACTGCTAAGGAGCAGTGTTGGGACTCTCGAGCCCATAGTTGTCTTGTTCTTCTTTTTATAGAATATATGAAATACAATACATAGGTTTTCATCTTCACGTGAGGTTGATTGTTAACGTGAAATGTTAGGTTGAAATTATTTCCTCCTAATTTTGAAAGCATCGCTTTACTTTCTTGTAGCTTCTGGTGTTGCTGTTGAGATGGTCACTGGGATTCTCCATCCTTTGAATGGGCCAGGTTCCCCCCTTCCCTCCTGAAAGTGTATAGAATCGTCTTTTTTTCCCCAGTTATGAAATTTCTCACTGATACACTGGGATGAGTGTTTACTTCCATTCATTGGCAGGGGTACAAAATGGGCCCTTTTAATCCAGAATTCGTGTTTTCTGCTTCTCTCTTTCTCTGCTTACCATGATATTTCTATAAGTCTATCTTCGAACCTTTCTACTGAGTTTGAATTTTCTGCCACCATGTGTTTTTGTTTGTTTTAAAATTTTATTTCCTGATTTTTTGTGGGGGGGGGGAGACATCTTGTTTCTGTTTCAGTATTTAGTCCAACATCTCTGATGTTATGAAATATAATTTTCCAAAGATTTCTCTTTCTTTTAAAAAAACATTTTTCAATGTTTATTTATTTTTGAGAGAGAGACACACACACACAGAGACAGAGTGTGAGTGGGGGAGGAGCAGAGAGAGAAGGAGACACAGAATCTGAAGCAGGCCCCAGGTTCTGAGCTGTCAGCACAGAGCTGAATGTGAGGCTCAACTCTCAAACCATGAGATCATAACCTGTGCTAAAGTTGGAAGCCCAAATGACTGAGCCACCCAGGGGCCCAGAGATTTCCCTTTCTTAAAGTCTGTGCTCTTCAAGCTGTGTTATATTTATTTGCTTGTTTGCACGCCTACTTGTTTTTTATGATGCAAGGTTCTTGGTGTCTGGGACTCTTTGGTTACTTGCTGGCGTTTAGGAGCAAGGACTACAAGTCTAGCTGGCAGCTCTGAGCATGTAGGTGGGCTTGTCCATGGTGAGTTTACTCTGGCTGACCCATTTCAAGAGGTACCTTGTTAAAACCCCAATGCTTTGTCCTGGCATTGAAGAGGACACTTCCTGAACTGACTGAACAGAGTTGGAAAAATGTTTAGGACTCTAACTGCTTCTTGAATGGGTAGCAGGTATAATGGGGGTACCTGGTACCTCTAATCCTTAAGCCCATCGAAGATTGTGCGATCTAAGCCAATGTTACTTTCCCAGCTTCCTCTATTATTGGTTCAAAATTTATCATTTTCTAGACCTTTAAGTCCTTTACCTCTCCCCACTTCCAAAACGTTGGGGCATTGTCTTCTCTACAGTTCTTCCTCTCCTTCTGGGGAATGGTGCTTCTGTTATAATTCCAGACTTCTTCTTTCTAACTGTGGTTAGTCAAAAAAAAAAAAAATCTCCCCCAAATGTCCACATCCTAATCCCCAGAGCCTGGGAATAGGTACACTAAATGGCAAAGAGGAATTACAGTTGCAGGTAGGATTAAGTTTGCTAATCAGTTGACCTTGAAATAAGGAAATTATTCTAGGTTATCCAATGTAACCTCAAGGGTCCTAAAAAGTAGAAGAGGAGGTCAGAGTGATGCAACATAAGATTCAATTCACCACCTCTGGCTTTGAGGATAGAAAAGAGAACCCACAAGGAATGCAGTTGGCCTCTAGAAGATATTAGAGGTAAGAAAATGGATTCTTTTCAGACTTCCAAGATATAATGTGACCAGCCAACACCTTGATTTCAGCCCATTGAGACCCAAGTTGGACTTCCAACCCAAAGAACTGTTAAGAGAATGTGTTTGTGGTGGTGTGCATTTAGGCCACTAAGTTCATGATAATTTGTTAAGCAATAGAGCACACAAACAAACAAACAAACAAAAGAACTCCGGGTGTCTTACTTTCTATCCATCAAAAAAAAAACCAAACCCAGAAAACTGAACAAAATATATGAAACTATTGTTTTTCGACACTGGCAATAGTAGTGCAGGGCTGCGGTCATCAAGCATGGTACACAGAGTGAGCCGTGTGACTGTCCTAGCGTTCTGCCCGGAGACCACGTGCAGACTACAGCGCAGAGGGGGAAATCCAGCAGATCCCTGTGGTCTCACCAAATTGAAGTCATGGATCAGTATTTAAGGTGAACAAGGAAGCTAAAGTCCATGGGACAGAAGATTGGTGAGGCCAGAAGCTCCTTGGGGAAAGAGTCTAGGATTTGCATCAGGATCCCTCTGAAGTGTAAGAATGCCCATCTGCACACAAACAGGGTTAAACTCCAGTAGGCTATGCAAAACCACCTTTGGGGGAAAGAAAAATTCCTGGGCAGCTATAAATTGAGCAATTCCCAAAATTCATAAAGGAATCACACAGGCAGGAAATCACTGAGTCCCCACACATGGAGAAACCAAAAAAGAACACACGAGCCTTAAAACTAAATATCTTTAAGAGTGGGGGCACCTGGATGGCTCAGTTAAGCACCCGACTCTTGACTTCAGCTCAGGTTATGCATGAGCTCGTGGTTCGTCGGGCTCTGTGTTGACAGTGTGGAGCCTGTTTAAAATTCTCTTTCTGCACCCCCCAACACCTCTTAAAATAAATAAATAAACTTAAAAAAGGAGGTTCATCGTTTTTTTTAAAAATGTTTTTTAGAATGAGACCAAACTAGCCCCAAACACAAGACACTCTAGATTCACTAAAATATAAAGCCCAAACCAAGAATTGAAAAGAGATCCTCACCTGTGACGCAGATCCAAGTCCAAAGCACAAAGCTCACCAGGTAAAGCATTCAGTAGCAAACTGGCGGGCGTGTGAAGAGGCAGGAGTACAAGACCTTACCCGAGAAAAAATAGTCAATAGAAATGGTCATCAGAAATGACAGAGAGGATGGGAATAGCAAAATTTTAATTACTCATTTTCATATTAAAACCATAGACAAGGTTTTAAAAATATAAACACAATGAGGGAATTTGAAGATGTTTAAAAAATGGATTGAAATTTATTTTAATTAAAAAAAATTTTTTAGTGTTTAATTACTTTTTGAGAGAGAGAACAGGGTAGAGGTAGAGAGAGAGACAGAATCTGAAGTCAGCTCCAGGCTCAGAGCGGTCAGCACAGAGCCTGACATGGGGCTCGAACTCATGAACTATGAGATCATTACCTGGGCTGAAGTCGGATGCTCAACTGACTGAGCCACTCAGGTGCCCCAGGATTGAATTGTTAAAGCTAAAAATATAGAGTTTCTGAAATGAAAAATTCATGGATAAAACTAATGGCAGATTAGACACTGCAGAAAAAAGATTAGTAAACTTAAAGTCAGAACAATAGGAGATCACCAAATGAAATACAGAGAGAGAAAAAACTGAAAACAATGAACAGTGACAAGTAGTATAACATACAATTAATTGGGGTCCCATTCAGAGAGGAAGGGAAAAGGATAGAAAAAAATGTCAAAAGTTTTCCAAATCTTACAAAAGTTATAAAACCATAAATCTAAGAGAGCAAGAAAACCCAAAGAAAATCACACCAAGGCATATCATAATCAAATGGCTGACGATCAGTGATAAAAAGAAAATATGAAAAGCATTCAGAGAAAAATGATCCATCACACATTAAGAATAAAGGTAAGAATTATTGCAGAATTCTTGTCAGAAATTGTGCAAACGAAATAACACATGTTAACACTGAAAGAAAAAAAAATGTCATATTTCTCCACCCGGAAAAACATCTTTAAAAATCCCAGGTGAAATAAAGACTTTTTTAGATAAATAAAATTGTCAAGAATTCTTTGCCTCTAGACCTACATGACAAGAAATGTCAAAGAAAATTCTTCAAGTAGAAAAAGTGCTATACCAAGTTAAAACCTGGATCAATTCAAGAGAGGGCAGGAGGGGTCCATTTAAAAGCTACTTAAAAAAACTTTGGAGACTGATAGATATGCCCATTTCTTTGATTGTAGTAATGGCTTTTATAAGTGTATACCCATGTCAAAGTCCATCATTTGTAATTTTAAATATGTGAAGTTTGGTGCATTTCAGTTATGCCTCAATAAAGGTGTAAAAAAAGTCACAGACTTGGAGAAAATATCTGCAACCCACACATTTGAAAAATAATTTTATGCAATTATTCCTTACAACTGAACAACAAGAAGACAAAAATCCCTTTGCAAATGGGCAAAGGTCAAACAGACATCTCATACAAGAAGGTATAGAGGTGGCAACGCACATGAAAAATGTTCAACGTCACTAATCATTAGGGAAATGATCATTAAATCACAAGGAGACATCACTACACACCCGCAAAAATGGCTGCAATTTAAGAGACTGGCTTCACCAAGGGTTAGCAATCATATAGATCTAGAATTCCTGTATAAAGTGGTACAATTCCTTTATTTATTTAAAAGCTAAACAGACACTTACCATATGACCCAGCCTTTCAACTGACTTAAGAGAATGAAAATATATATCCGCACAAACACTTGCACGTAAATGTCTCTCGGAAGAGCCAAAATCTCTAACAACAGGTGAACAAACTGCAGTCTATCCACACTACGATACCCTGCTCAGCGCTGAAACAGAAGGAATGACTGCATGAGTCACATAACCAGGCCGAGCAGAAAAGGACAGACTCAAAGATTCATCTTGTATGATCCCTTCGATAGGAGCATCTCAAAGAGACCAAACTAACCTATAGGGACAGAAGGCAGATTCGTGGTTTCCTGGAAACTGAGTTATTAGTGGATTGCTTGACAAGAGGCAGAGGATGCTAGAAATATTCACTATTTTGATTGTGGTGGTAGTTACAGAAATGTACAAATTTATGAAAATTCATCAAACTTTGTAAAATGGGTGAATTTTATTGTATTTCAATTCTACCTCCGTGAGGTGGGGATTTTTAATCTCCCTATTGTCTCTTTAGTAAGGTTTATGGCGGGAAAGGAACAATATGTACATTTTCAATCTACTATCTTAACTAACAATTTTTGATAATTTTGAAGCGTCTTGATGGGGCTTGGCTGCATGTCGAGTACTCAAGTACTTATAGAACTGTTAATATTGTTATGCTACTTCGTAAGTTACAAGGACTTTCACACATATCTCATTTTATCTTCAAAAATACCTCGAGAGATTTGGCGTTGATTTTTTGGATATGACACCAAAAACACAAGAAACAAAGGTAAAAATAGTAAATTGGACTGCATCAAAATTAACAACTTCTGTGCATCCAAGGACATAATCAACATAGTGTAAAAGCAACTTACAGAATAAGAGAAAATACTTACAAATCAGAAATCTGATAAGGGGTTACTATTGAGAATGCATAAAGCACTCCTATAGCTCAGCAACAAAAAGGCAACCTGACTTCAAAACGGGTAAAGAAGTCGAACAGACATTTCTCCAAAGAAGATACACAAATGGCCCACAAGCGTATAAAAAGATGGTCAAAATCCATAATCCTTAAGGAAGTGTAAATCAAAACTAAAATGCGATATCACTTCATATCCTCTTAGGATCGCTACTAGGAAATAAATATTGGTGAAAACATGGGAAAATCAGAACACTTATGCACTACTTTGGGAACATAAAATGGTGTAGCCACAATGCAGAACAGTATTGTGGTTCTTCAAAAATTAAAAGTGGAATTACCATATGATCCAGTGATTCCACCTTCAGATGCTTATCAAAAAGAAAAACAAAAATGGAAAGCAGGAACTCTAAGAGGTATTTGTACACCCATATTTACAGCAGCATTTTGTACAACAGCCTAGAGGTAGAGAAGCAATCCAAGTGTCCACCAATGGATGAATGGATAAACGAAATGTGATATATATACATACAATAGAATATTATCCCGCCGTAAAACAGAAGGAAATTCGGGCATGTGCTACAACACTGATGAGCTTTGCCTCCTAAGACACTATGCTAAAAAGAATAAGCAGTCACAAAGACATGTACTGAATGAGTCCACTTACACAAGGTCCCTAGAAGAGTCAAAGTCATAGATATAGAAAGTAAAATGGTGGTTTCCAGAGTCAGCGTGGGGGGAATGGGGAGTGAGTGTGCAATGGGGACAGAGTGTCAGTTTTATATGATAAAAAGAGTTCTGGAGACGGATGGTGGCAATGGTCACCAAAAAAAATGTGAATGTGCTGAACTGAATGTGCGGTGTCTCTGAAATGTACACTCGAAAATAGTTATGATGGCAATTTTTATGTTGTGTGTATTTTAGCATAATTCTTTAGCATAATTTAAAAAATACCTTGAGAGGTAGATTCTCAGCAGCATTCTATGGAGGAGAGACTGTGGTTCAGGAGGTTAAACAACTCGCCAAAGGCCTCAGGCCAAACTGGTCGTGGGGTCTGAATTAGAACCCAGATCTTGCCACAGACTCTGTTCTTTCCCACTTCTTGTTGAAGTTGGCATCTTAAAAATACACTCGAGGGGCACCTGGGTGACTCAAGTCGGTTAAGGGTCCGATTCTTGGTTTCTGCTCAGGTCATGATCTCACGGTTCATAGGTTTGAGCCCAGTGTCGGGCTCTGTGCTAACAGTGCAGAACCTGCTGGGGATTCTCTCTCTCTCTCTCTCTCTCTCTGCCCTGCTCACACTCTTTCTGTCTCTCTAAATCATCAGTAAATAAACTTAAATATATATATGCTTAATTAACTGCAGAGTGAGAACACGCTTTCATACACGTTTCCCAAATGGGTGAGTCACTGGGTTTCCCTCACACCTTCTTCCCCCCACGCTCTTCAAAACGGCCCCTGAGCTCACTAGTGACACTCTTTGGGAGAGCATCACATGCAGAGAGTTACTCTTCTCCAACTTCAAACTTTCCTTCCAAGGGGACAGACAGACCATATGGCCAAAGGGTCTGGATTCGGGTCCCCAGACTGGGAGATGGGAGGAAACCAGCAGACTGCCCTGGGGGAAAAGAGGGAGGCTCAAGTCCTGTGCAGTTGTAAGGTGGACCCTGTTCTCTGCTGGTCTGAGTCTTAAAGACTCCCTTCTACAGGGACCTTATTAAAAAGACTTAGAGGGGCACCTGGGTGGCTCAGTAGGTTAAGTGACTGGATTTGGCTCAGGTCATGATCTCATGGTTAGTGGGTTCAAGCCCCGTGTTGGGCTCTGTGCTGACAGCTCAGAGCCTGGAGCCTGTCTTCAGGTTCTGTATCTCCCTTTCTCTCTGACCCTCCCCTGTTCATGCTGTCTCTCTCTGTCTCTCAAAAATAAATTTTAAAAAACATTTAAAAAAATGTTAAGACTTAGGAGCAGGGGCCCTTGGGTGGCTCAGTTGGTTGGATATCTGACTCTTGGCTTTGGCTCAGGTCATGATCCCACGATCGCATTTGAGCTCTGGGTCTGGCTCTGTGCTGAGTGTGGAGCCTGCTTGATTTTCTTCCTCTTTCCCTCTGCTGCTCTCCCCTGCTCACTCTCTCTCTTTCTAAAATAAATAAAATGAGAAAAAAAGAAAAAAGAAGACTTGGGGGCACATTTCTTTGTTACAAGGACTTTTCTGGTGCCAGTTCACACCCCCTTACTCTGTATCCTGGTGTCTAAACGCCAAGCTGAGCCCTTCCTTTCCACCCTTCGGGCCACTCCTTGAGAGTTCGCTGTGACTCTTCTAGCATCTGCTTGGTTCAGTTCCCAGCTTCACCTTGAAGCTTTCTGATTCGTTAGGCAGCCATGGCATTGAGCTGAGGCCAATCCCAGATGCTCTGTCCCCCCTCACCCACACGGACCACGTCTAGCTGGGCACTAGGTCCCTCTTGCCCAGGAGAGAGGAGGGCATCTCCTGGCTCCTGGCTGTCATTCCAGGGACCAGAGCTGGCTCTTCCTTCCTGGGGCTCTGCTCTCCTCCTCTCTTGGGTTTTTCTGCTAACAGTTCCCATCCCAAGGATCTTGAAAAATGAGAAGAGCCTCCTCCTCATGAAATGTTGACACACTTCCCCGAGCTCAGTGTCCAGCGGCAGCCACACATGCCGCTCCCTGCTCCGTGTCCCCCAGGACACACACATGCCCTCCTCTCGTTTCAACACATGCTACTTTTGGGGACCTGTCACAACCTCAAAGTGCATGTATACCTTCAACTTCTCTCCCTTTCTATCTGTCCCTATAGTGACAGCCTGGTGTTAGGGCTCAGACCCAAACAATTTGCTCATATTTCAAAAAGATGCCAGTCTCCATCAGGAGAGAGAATAAATGGGACCATACCACATGTTTGATGGTGGCCTTAAAGAATTTCTAGTTGGGGCACCTGGTGGCTCAGTCGGTAAAGCTTCTGATTCTTGGTCTTGGCTCAGGTCATAATCTCACGGTTCATGAGTTCGAGCCCCATATTGGGCTCTGCGCTGACAGCAGAAAGCCTGTTTAGGATTCTCGGTCTCCCTCTCTCTCTGCCCCTCCCTTGCCCACACACTCTCTCTCTCTCTCTCTCAAAAATAAAAATACAAAAATTTGTTAAATAACTTCCAGTAAAAACCCAGCCAGATGTACCACACAGGTCTGCAGGTGAGGATTTGCCCAAGTAGCACCGTTTTTTCTGGGCCACACTCCATTCAGAATCCAAGCACCCAGAGATGATTAATTCACAGCTCTTGAAGCAAATGGGCTCCCCACCCAGAGGCCCTGGGCCTGCCAGGTACTGTGTCTTCTGAAGGGAGATAGATCGTCTTTGTCCCCAGTAAAGAAATCACAAACTCTACGCTTTCTTCTTTGGGGAAATAAAAATTGGTAAACTTTAGAATTGCAAGTGGGGGTGGGGCGGGGTTGGGACTGTCAGCCATAAAGTCTCCCAGATCTTTTTCAGCTCCTCGGGCGGCACTAGTTACTAGAAGCTTCCGGGGTTGTTGCTGCCTCTCTGTCCTTGGAGAGGCTCTCGGCAGTCGCTTCCTGCGGTGGGCGGCTCCCCTGGCAGATCCTCTGGGTGCTAATGATGGGAGCTACTGGCAGGGCCTCTCCTTCTCCCCCAGCTCTGCTTCGGTCCCCCGAGACTGCAGTCTCTCTCACTCCTACTAAAGCAGCGCCCACACTGTCGTGTCTTTGCTGCATTCCTAGTAGGCGCAGACCTTTCCCTGTCAACTTACAATAGGGAAGAAAACCCAACGTCCCACACACAGGCACCCGCCAGACTGCGCCCTCAGTGCTCCCTTGTTGTGCACTGCGGCAGGACACGGGCTCAGACATGGCCTCATTTACTGAGGTCTGCTTCCCCCAGGCTCCCAAGTTGGGGGCTCAATGCACAGCTTCCTCCTCACGACCCACCTGCATCCTCCCGTCCCTCAACCAATGACACAGGATCCATGTGTAACCAGGGCCAGCACAGCGCTGGCTATTTTAAAGTTTCCCCAAATTAAATGCTGTTGGTGTCCAGAGTGTATCAAGCTCCCGTGATCTCTGCAATCCTGGCTCAGGAGACACGCCAGAAAGAGCCTGAGCAGGTGGTGCTCTTCCCTGATGCTCTGGGCTATTGGTTTGTTTGGTTTTTTTCTTATCTTTTCTTTCCAAGAAGAAACATAAGACCATTTAAAACACACATTTTAATATTCCAGTGCCTTGCTACAGCACAGAGCAACAGTTCCAAAATAACTCAGCATCTGTAATCCATAATTTATCATCCAAATTTGTTGTGTTCAATTATTCATATCCTGCAACAGTGTGTCCCCAAAGAGGCAAATGGACTCAAAAGAAATCTCACAAAACATACAAGATGGAAAAATAACCCAAGCACTGCCATGAGGGTATCAGGATAGGGTGGGGAAGTACAGGTTGTAATCAGGAGGAGTTTCATAGAAGACTTTTCTCCAGGACCTAAAATGTTGTCATTTGCTGCCATATTCTCTTTTGGGGGGAAGGGGTGGTGACAGTCATACATCATTTTTTTAAAGTTTTATTTATTTATTTTGAGGGGGGGAGCAAGAGAAGAACAGAGAAACATGGGGAGAGAGAGAGAGAGAGAAAGAGAGAGAGAGAGAGAGAGAGAATCTCACGCAGGCTCCATGTTGCCAGCACAGAGCTGGACTCGGGGCTCGAACTCATGAACCGTGAGATTATGACCTGAGACGAAATCAAGAGCCCCATGCTTAAAGAACTGAGCCACCCAGGTGCCCCATACATCATTTTAAAAATTCCTAGCATAGATATCACCAAAGTTGCATCTAATCATATGAGGGGACAGAACTTAACATTTCTACAGATGTTTATTAATCATCTGCAACCTGCCAGTCACTTCACTTGACATAAAAAGATGAATAAGATACAGTTGTTGACCTGAGGAATCTCCGTGACAAGTGGGCACCAGAGGATCATATTTTTTTCAGTTTATGTATTTACTTTTGAGAGAGGCAGAGAGAGGAAGAGCATGGGAGGGGCAGAGTGATAGAGAGTCAGAGAATCCTAAGCAGCCTCTGTGCTACCAGCACAGAGCTCAGTGTAGGGCTCAAACTCATGAAACCATAAGATCATGACCTGAGCCAAAATCAAGAGTCAGACACTTAAGTGACTGATTTTCCCAGTTGCCCCAGCCCCAGAGGATCTCGAGAGGAATTTGATTCATTCTGAGTGCCATAACGTTAAAAGGATTTGAGAAAGAATAGTTTTTTAAAGATCCTTCTAGATACTGTTAAGGGAATTGATTATCTGGGCCAAGAGTGGAAAAATGGACAAGTGTTCAGAGGCTGCTTCTATAGTCTAGATGAGGGCTGGAGGTGACAGACCAGAAAGGACTGCAGAGATGAGAACAAGGAAGCGGATGCAAGATAGAGCTTTGGGGGCTCCTGGGCGGCTCAGTTGGTTAAATGTCTGACTCAGGTCTTGATCTCAGGATCGTGAGTTCAAGCATTGGTGTGGAGCCTACTTTAAAAAAATATAGAGAGCCTTGGATAATTGCTGCTGTCATGTTCTGCATGAGGGAAAGAGAAGGGTCAGTGTGACTCCCAGATCTGGGCTCGAACATTTGGGTGAAAGACGGTGCCATTTACAGAAAAGGAAACAACGGGGGAGGATGAGTTTCAGGCGTGAAATTAAGCCCTGTTTTCGACAAGTTCGGTTTGAGCTGTTCATTAGTCATCCACGTGGAGAGGGTGAGGTGGCCATTGTGTGTACAAATCTGAGGCTCTCGAGGGAAGTCAGGGCTGGAGATAGACATTTGGAAGTGGCCAATTTATAGATGACATTTAAAGTCCTAGGAACTGAGAGTATTAGAGAAGAGAAGAGGTCTAAGGACTAACCTTTAGACATGCCCAGTAAGCACAGAAATAAAGAGCAGGACAATTCGGCAAGCTGTTAACTCCTTTTTAAGAGTTTCTGAAAGTGCCATCCAACAACTTAACAACTTATACTTTGATCTCGTATGGGGCCATACTTAGGGAAGCACATTGCTGCTCTGAATGATTAGGAAGGAAGAGGAGGAGAATGTCTATTGTATAGAAACCCAACAGTCTTTCCCCTTCACCAATGGGACCCTGACACCCCCGTTCTGACCCATTCACCCACCCAAGTAGAGCTGCCATGCTGTAAGAAGAGCGGTCTCAAGGCAAAGGAAGGTGTCTCAAGAAGACTATCAAATGTTCCCCGAAGACATGCACTATGACAGAATGTATCCAGTACCTGGCCCCTGTGGGACCCTAGTGAACAGCTGAGGAAGCAAGGAAAGAAGAAATAAAGGAGGAGAGATAGAAAGAGGTAAGGAAGCAGGGAAAGAGGAGCCAAGCAGTGATGACATTTTCATAAATATTCTTAGCAAAAGAGCACAGGATCTGAGTCGAGACTAGAATGAACCTTTCAGGCATAGGCTTGTCACTTATACATCATGAGCTACTTTGTACAACCCAGAAAACAATATTTCTAACACCAACTCTGCAATAAGGGTACTCTACCAGAGTACTAGTGACATTGTCTATAGATACACCCAACCAGAAACACGATGGATCAGTGTGAATTAAGAGTTCACAAAAACACATGTTTTAACCCATTTCTGAGTTTCTATTCTAACAAAATAACTCCAAATCATCCTCAAAACCATTTGTACAAATATTAAAATAGCCTGGACCCCTAATGACGTGGTAGGAGAATAAGGCATTAATTGTTTAACCACTGTGGCTCAGTCTCTATTACTAGCATCTGGACATGGTTTCTAACTGAAACCAAGGCAGGGAAGTCAGGCTACATTAGACTAATCTAGAAGTCAGGGGCCTCTGGTCGTGACAGAGGAAAAGAGGAAAATGGCACGTAAGAAGTAATGAAATTAGTCCTGTTGATCTTTTAAGGGAAAGTGAATAATCAATTCTAATTTATTTTCCAGTGTGAGATTGATATGGAGAGCTGTGTATGGGGGAGGGGGTGCTGGGAAATGGTTATCTTCCCTAGAATAGGGGTGCTTGTAAATGCAGTAGGGCACTGGTAAGAACTCTGTGGGGGTGACACTGTGAACAGAAAAGGCGGGCCAATGTGTATAATATACATTCTGATTATAACTGTGCAGAGATATGTGGGGTTTTTTTTTAACTTCTGGAGGCTTTTACAATGTGTTTTATTAAGCTATAATTTGCATAAAGGAAAATTCACTTGTTTTAGTGTACAGTTCTATGAGTTTTTTGACAAACACATACAATCATGTAACTACTACCACAGTCAGGACAGAGCACTATTTCCTCACCTCATAACACTCCTTCATACACTGTTATGGTCCATTCTCTCCCCCTCCCCCCATCCCAGGCACAGACTCTGCTGCTCTTTGTCCCCATAGTTTTGCTTTTCCCAGAATATCATATAAGTGGAATTATACAGCATACAGCCTTCTCAACCTGACTTTTCTCACTTAGCATAATGCACTGAGATTCACCTACATTATTGTATGTTTGTTTCTGTCTAACATTCCGTCGTATGGAGGGACCACAGTTTGTTCACTAGTTAAAATATTTGACTTTCCAGTCTTGGCAATAAATAAACAATAAATGTTGATATGCACATTTTGTATCTAGTAAGTGCATGTTTAACTATAAAAGAAACGGCTAGACTATTTTTCAAAGTGGCCATGTCATTCTGCATGGTCAGGGATGAGAGTTCCAGCTGCTCCAAATTCTCACCAACTCTTAACCTTGTCTTGTTGTCTGTGTTGTTTACGGCCACTCTGGAAGTTGTGTGGTCGTATCTCATTCCATTTTAATTTGTATTTTCTTAATGAGTCATGGGGTTGGACATCTTTTCATGTTTATGTTTGTTTGCCATCTATATATATCTTCTTTGGTGAGCTGTCTACTCAAATCTTTTCCCCATTGGGGTCTGGGGGCTGCTTTCTTTCTTATTATTGGGTTTTGGGCATTTTCTATATATTCTGTTATAACACCTTTATTGGATATGGAATTTGCAATTGCTTTGGCCAAGTCTGTGGTTTGTCTTTTCTTTCGATATTCCTATTTTAAAAACTGAAAAGGAAAACGTAACACTCCCTGGCCTGGCCCTAGTCTCAGCTCTTCAGATTGAGCCCTCAGGTATAAAAAGTTAGAGCACCCTTCTCCCCATGGGCATTCTAGGATAATATCAAGTCTTTCCTTTAAGTCAGTGGCACTTGGAAATAATCATGACTCTTACTCCCACCCTTCAAGGGCAAGGTTTTCTGGAGTTTTTGAAACTCTAGTGTCCATAAGGATT
Source organism: Mungos mungo (assembly GCA_004023785.1). Taxonomy (NCBI): domain Eukaryota; kingdom Metazoa; phylum Chordata; class Mammalia; order Carnivora; family Herpestidae; genus Mungos; species Mungos mungo. Next base: position 21,063 of record PISW01007951.1, on the reverse strand, counting down.
AGAGTTCCTTCTGCCTGGATGTCTTGGGAGCTACTTAGTCTCGTCTTTGACTCCCAGACATATGGCAAGCCCTGTGGTCAACTTGGGGACCCACCATCTTGAATTTTCCTTAATCATTCCCTTGTTCATTTTTTAATCCCTTATATATGTATCTCTTTAAGTACCTTGTGCCACTTAATGAGCTACTTGTGCATGGGGCATGGGAAGACCTAATCATAAGACTGTAGAACACTTCCAGTCTCCTCACAGCTCAGCGCCAGTATAATAGCACTTCTGTTTAAATAGGAGAGCATTTTAAAACTTTATTTAAGAAGAAGTCTCTAGGGAGGGGTGCATGGGTGGCTCAGTTGATTGACTGAGTGTCCACCTCTTGATTTTGGCTCAAGTAATGATCTTAGGGTCATGGGATTGGGCCCTGCACTAGGCTCCACAATAAGCATGGAGCCTCTTGAGAATCTCGCTCTCCTTCTGCCCATCTCCCTCACTCACACACTCTTTCTCTCTCTCAAAATAAAAATGTTTTAATTTTAAAAAATGAAAAAAAAGTCTCTAGGGAAGCCCAAAGACAATAGACATAAAAACAACAGAGAAAACTTTTGCCTCCAACACCTACAACTGTAACACATAGTAAACAGCCAAATTCCTTGCCAGAGAGACATAAAACCTCACACTGAAGGCCTGTTTACCTCAGTTCCTTTCACACAATACATCTTGTCTAACGTTTAGTGAAAAATGATAAGGCAAAACAAAAGATAAATTAAAGTTTGAATAGACAGAGCAAGCATCAAAACCAGACTCAGATGCAGTGGGAATATTGGAATTACCACATCAGGAACCTAAAACAAGTATGACTAGGGCCGCCTGGGTGGCTCAGTTGGTTAAGCATCAGGCTTTGGCTCCCGTCATGATCTCATGGTTCATGAGTTTGAGCCCCACGTCAGGTGCTGTGCTGACAGCTCAGAGCCTGGAGCCCACCTTAGATAGTCCCCTCCCTCACTCACACTCTGTCTCTCTCTCCTTCAAAAATAAATAAACATTAATAAATAAATAAATAAATAAATAAATGAAACAATTATGACTAATGGGCTAAGGGAGTTAATAAAAAAGTAAACAACATGCAAGAATAGACGGCAATGTAAGCAGAGAAAGAGACATCATATGAACAAATGGAAAGGAAATTCCAGAAATCAAAAACGGAAAAACTTAAGTGAAAAATGCTAAAGATGATGAATGTCATTCATTGAGAGACTCATCAATAGACTGGACACATCTGAGGAGACAATTGGTGAACTTGAAGAAATGTCAACAGAAACTTTCAAAATTAAAATGAAAAATGAAAAAACATACATAAAAGGTCAAGCAGAATATCCAAGAACCTGGAGACAATTAGAAAATGTGTAAGAAGAATTCTTAAAACTCAGCAATAAGAAAACAAACAATCCAACTTAAAAATGGGCAAAATACCTAGACAGACACCTTACTGAAGAAGATGTACAGATGTCAAAGAATCAGACGTCACTAGGGAAATGCAAATTAAAATGACACACCACTATATACCTATTATCATGGCTGAAACCCAAAACTCTGACAACCCCGAATACTTCCAGGATGTGGAGCAATAGGAGCTCTCATTCATTGCCGGTGGGTACAGCTGCTTTGGAACACAGTCTGGAGGTTTCTTACAAAACCAAACATGCCCTTACCCTACAATCCAGCAGTCATGCTCCTTAGTATTTATGCAAAGGAGTTGAAAACTTATGTTCACACAAAAACTTGCATGTGGATGTTCATATCAGCTTTATTCATAATTGCCAAAACTTGAAAGCAACCAAAATGTTCTTCAGCAGGTGAACGGATAAACAAATTGTGGTATGTCCATACAATGAATTATTATTCAGCAATAATTTTTTTTACATTTATTTATTTTTGAGAGACAGAGAGAGACAAAGCGTGAACAGAGGAGACGCAGAGAGAGAAAGAGACACATAATCTGAAGCTGGCTCCAGGCTCTGAGCTGTCAGCACAGAGCCAAACACAGGGCTTGAACTCACAAACCATGAGATCATGACCTGAGCCGAAGTTGGACGCTAAAATGACTGAGCCACCCAGGTGCCCCAAGATTTGGCACTGTCTTAATCCCACTGATTTTTGCTCAGATAAACTCTTAAAAATTGTACCATGCCTCAGTTTGTCTTTTAACGGCTCTGATATCTGGGTCATTTTGTTTAGGTACCTCAAGAAAAGTTGAAAGAAGGTGATTCAAATTGCTAGAAAGAGTTGGAAGCATCAACACTGCCCATCAATTTTTTTCAAACAAAATTCTTAAAAAGGCATAATCTATCCATGGAACAAGACTTTCCACAAATATTCAAGGAAAATCACACACAGCAAAGGAAGTTCTCATCACTGCTAGCCGTTTTGTGTACCCAAGACACTCCCTGTCTCTCAACAAGGAAGTCAGCCCCTTTAGCCTTTTGAATGTTGGTCTTTCTCCTGTCATCTTCTACCTACTACTGACTTTTAACCCAGCCCTCCCCCTATGGCTGGATCCAGTTCACTGCATAACCCATCTCAGAAGACTGGATCACAGAAGTGATTTCAGGACTCCTAAGTGAGCAAAGGCCTCAAGCTCAAATATTCGCTGAATGAATGAATAATTACTGTAGGCATAATCCTTCTGGACAAGCAATTTGCCTAATATCTCAGGGAAAGAAAGGACCCAGAGCTGCAAGATGTAAGAGAGATTACCTACACCAATCAAATCAGGTTCTGACTGGGGAGGGTAAGAGAATTCAGCAGAGTGAAAGAGATCAACTACCTCCTTTTGACCTCCATCTGTACTTTGGAAGTGAGTCTCAGCAATAAATTTTTAAAAAGAGCTATTCCATAAGGTGCCTGGGTGGCTCAGTTAATTAAGTGTTGGACTCTTGATTTCAGCTCAGGTCATGATTTCATGGTTAATGGGTTCTTCCACAATCACAGTGTGGAGACTGCTTGGGATTCTCTCTCTCTCTCTCTCTCTCTCTCTCTCTCTCTCTCAATAAATAAATAAACATTTTTTGTAAAGAGCTATTCCTCCCTGAAAGGGAGGGCTTTTAAATTCATATTGCTAAGTGAAAGAAGTCAATCTTAAAATGTTATGTACTTCATGATTCCAACTATATGACATTCTGGAAAAGGCAAAACTCGAGAGAGAGCAGAAAGGTCAGTGGCGGCCAGGAGTTCCGGGGGAGGGAGAAGCTCACGAGTAGAGCACGGCCCACGGTCAGGGTAGTGGAACTACTGTGTACGACTCAGGTGTGTGGAATCCCAAAACCCAAACTGCTCTGAAATATAAAGTCTACTAAATTTTTGAAAAATAGAATAACCTATTTAAACAAATTCTATTAGAAGAGACACTCCTTCTGAAGCACCTGGCTGGCTCAATCAGAGGAGCTTGCGACTTTTGGTCTTGGGGTCATGAGTTCAAGCCCCACATTGGGTATAGAGATCACTTAAATAAATAAGACTTTATAAAAGACAGAGAGAGAGAGAGAGAGAGAGAGAGAGAGAGAGAGAGAGCACTTCATAGCTTTATTTAGCCATAAAGATTTCAAATAGCATCTAATTAATCACCTTTGTCTTATCTATGAAAAACAGATATTTTTATGAATAAGCGTATTGGTTTGCCCTGGATTTCACAACTGGTTGGAGGCAGAGTTAGGACTAGAACCCAGGTTTTCTGGCTCTTAGACCAATTATTTTTTCATGAATCATTTGAAATTGCACATTTCATGTTTGCATAGTTTCGTAAGATCTACACCTGCCTTTGGAGGTCTGAATTGCAGGAAATAGTGGTTGATTCCACATGTTCAGCTTCCCTCACTTCTCTTCACTTGAATGTTGCTAGAATGCTCAGAGGCCCGGTCTGGACCACTCAGCCAGGAGCCCTCCCTGCCCCAAGTGCGCCAAGTCCACTGACTGCTGCCCGTGTCTGCCAGTGCAAGTCCAAGCCAGGATCCTGCTGATGTGTGAGGCTACATGATGACACTTTCAAAGAGATCCCAAGAGGAGTCCAAAGAAGTCATGGAGAGTGTCCCAGAGCAGGGCAGAGGCTAGTCCATTTCTAATCTTGGCTCAGCTGCTATCTAGCTACTTTGGGCTTTGACATCAGAATATAGTTGAAGGATTCCATAGATGCTCTCTGAAGAGCCACATTCCTCTCTCTGGGAAGTCATCTTCTTTGACCACTGTAGCTGGACACGGAGCAGAGAGGAAAAGTTAGGACAAATCTGTAGGAAAAGTTAGACCTGGGCATGTTTTCTTCCAATCCAGTTTGAAGATTTGTTCAAGTATCCATTCATTTGTTTGCTAAGTATTTCTAGAGATTAAGGAATATATATTCTGAATCAATGGGAAATTCTCAATAGTTCTCAAACATATAGAATCCAGATTAAAAATCCTGGGTAATCATCCACAGTGCTAGTCAAAAAGCAGGTTGTTGAAGGTTGGATTTCTCAGCAAGCAGACGCTGAGTGGGAGTGGCGCATGTAGGATGTGTCTGAAGGAGCCTCTGATCAGCACCACGGCTGGGCGGGGGGAAGCGGGAGTGGGCAGAGGCGACATCAAACAGAGACTGGAGCCCAACAACAGACTCAGCCAGCCCCGCGGGGAAGCCTGGGGCTCCGCTGACCCTTCAGCTCCGTCCCCTACTCCACCCCCAAAACTCATCAGTCACTGTCCATGAGCTGTCCTGGTAAGGAGCCTGATTTGGGGTGAGGTGTCTCTGCCGCTGAGGCTGACAGGTGGCAGTGACTTGTGCAGCATCCCTAGCACCTGGAGGACAGAGCCTTTGTGGGAGGGGGTCTGGGCCACACCCGCGCTCAGTCAATATATGTTGAAGGAAATGATGAATACTTTGAAAATCCTATTATCTTAACTAGAACTTCCATTGTTGAGAGTAATTAAAAAAATGTAGTTTCTGTCTAAAACAGAAGTCCTTTTCTAAACCTAAAAGATGTCTCTAGCCATCCTTAGGAAGGCCTACCAGGGTTTATAAAATCTCCCAACTAGATCCATACCTGTCTCTTCATGGGGTTTTGCCTAGAGACCAGCAAGCCAACCCACTACATCCTCTGTGCTCCCCAACCTGCTGCTAAAACTCACGCTGCTTCTGATTTACTCACCATAAAGAGTGTCCTCCATGGTCAGTTAGCAACATGTGGTTGATCTCTAGGTCTCACCTGCTTGGTCTCCGAGCTAAAAGCACTGTCAAATCCATTCCTTGGTTTCCCGAGGGGATTCCAAAGGAGAAGGGAGCATGAACATGGGCAACTGCAGTCAGAAGCTGTTGGGGGGGGCAGGGAGTGCCTGGTGGCTTAGTCGGTAGAACATCCAACTTAGCTCAGGTCGTGATCTCATGGTTTGTGAGTTCGAGCCCGGATTTGAGCGCTGTGCTGACAGTTTGGAGCCTGGAGCCTGCTTCAGGTTCTGTATCTCCCTTTCTTTCTGCCCCTCCCCTGCTCACACTGTGTATTCCTCTCTCCCAAATAAATAAGCATTAAAAAAAAAAGGGGGTTGTGGGGTGTATAGAGTCAGTGATGGGGGTTGGGGGGCTTTCCAGGCAGAGCATGAGCAGAGTTGGCAGAACAAAAATACAGGGCAAGTTAGGGGAGGTCTGCAGTCCAGCTTGGCCAAGGCATTTGTAGGGTGGGGAGTGTTTCTAGAAGGAGGGTTTTGAATGCCATGCCGAGAACATTTATCCTGGGGGCAGGAGCGCACGTATGCCAGGTTGCTAACCTGAGTGACAAGTATGCTCCTTCCTCACTCACCCCACAAATGACTGGTTGCCAGCCACCTCTTGGCAATGAACCCCAAGGGGCAAAAGTGGGGATTCCTTCTGGCAAAATAAAGGCAAAGGATCAACAAGACAACAGGTGTATTTTCTAAGCAGAATTAGCAGCAGAAGAAGCGATCGATACAAAGCCGCAAAGCCAGCTCTGAAGTCGGGACAAGCCTCTCCTTCTCCGGGCCTCTATTTATATCTCGGCCCCAGGAGAACTGTCTCCTCTCCAATATCTCTGTGAAGACATGAGCCTCCCACTTCAGGACTCTATCCAGAAGGCCTATGGCAGTGCAGCCCCACCTCAGCCGGTTGGGGCGGCCAAGGCCAAGACCTCTTCCCTGGGGCACATCCATGGAGGCTGCCCTGCAACGAGTCATTTCCATAAAGGTCCTTGATCATGCTTTCCGCAGCCGGAAAGCACGGCACCAAACTGCCCTGCAAACAGCAGCGCAGCGAGTGCTTGCTCCTGTGAGTTTATTCACACACCAGAATTGCATGTTAGGATGCTTTGCTCCGTCTCCTTGCCTCCTCACTGGCCCGTTCTTGATGGCCTCAGTCCTGCTCAGTAGCCCAGGGATGGGCTAGCAACTCAGAGCACAGGTCTGGTCCTTCCAGAGCCTTGCCTGGACCCTCACCGTCAGCACAGCCGGCTGGACCCAGGGAAGGACCAGGGTGGGAAGCCAGCCCTCATCCTGGGTGGCGGGAGGCTGGGGCAGCCATGGGTCCAGGCCACCCGGATGCACCAGGTTGGGAACAGTCCAAGCCCTGCTCCCACGCAGGGGTGGAGCCAGGAGTTCGCAAGGGAGGCCTCAGGCTGATACAATTGGAGAGTCTGCTCTAAGTAAAAGAACGCACAACATCACAAACACATATGACTGCAGGCACACACTGCTAAGCCCCCTCCTTAGCCAGGGAGGGACTTGAAGCTCAGGCTGCATTCGCTTTACACCCAGGTCCCTCCTCCTGGTAGGGGAGGCTCTGACTAGTGCAACCACGGAGGTCCAGGCAAGGGAGGAGGCCGAGTCCTCGTTCATCACTGCGCCCAGAGCCCATTTACTCGTTCATGCATTTGCTCACTTGCCCCCCCAGCAGCCAGGCTGTGTCTCTCTCCCAAATTGCCTCCCAGCTAGGCTTCCGTGCACACAGTGGCTGCAGTGAACTAGACCCCGTGTGGTGCTTCAGGGCAGCTCATGGGACCTGGATTTTTCTTTCTTTTTTAAAAATTTATTTTAATGTGTATTTATTTTTTGAGTGACAGAGCACAAGCAGAGGAGGAGCAGAAAGAGGGAGACACAGAATCTGAAGCAGGCTCCATGCTCTGAGCTAGCTGTCTCTCAGGGCCTGATGCAGGACTCAAACCCACGAGCCGTGAGATCGTGACCTGAGCTGAGGTCGGACGCTCAACCAGCTGAGCCCCCCAGGCACCCCAAGCCTGGCCTGGATTTCTGCCCCAACTCACACCCAACCAGACACAAACTCACCATACCTGGTGCCCTCCTAATTGACGTGTGCTGCCACCCCTGGGCCTGGAAGGGCCTCCGCCCACTGGCAAACTCTTTCAAGACTGGAGTTGAATCTTCCTTCTTCTAAAAAAAATTTTAAATGTTTACTTATTCTTTTTGAGAGAGACAGAGGCTCCAAAGCCAGCTCTGCGCTGAGAGCAGTGAGCCTGACACTGGGTGCGAACCCACAGATCGTGAGATCGTGACCTGCGCCGAAGCTGGACGCTTACCTGACTGAGCCGCCCAGGTGTGGGGCAAGGACGCTTTGTATACTTCTGTCTGACAGAATTGGCCGTGGGGCTGGGCTTGGACTTGAGAGGCGGCAGAGGACCGGGGAGGGCAGGGCCGGTGGGGGGTGAGGACCGACATATTCTTGGCACTTGTCACAGCTTCGTATGATCTGTCCTGCCTATGATGTGTTCCTCTAGAGCATGAGCTCCTTACAGGCAGGGACCCTCGCTCACAGCTCATGATGCATATTCTTTAATAAGCAGCATGGGCCTGGGGCACAGTGACTGGCGAATGCAGATCTGTGGCGTGTCAGTGGTCATGATTCACAAGTGGGCAGCATCAGATTGAAAATTCACCTCGCCCATCTCCTCACCTTCAAGCAGCCTCACAAAGATGATTCACGTCGGCCTTCAACGAAGACGCCCCGCCGTTTATCAGAGCCCCGTCTCCCCACACGATAGTCACCCACAGACCTTCCTGAATGAATGATCAGTGCTGCTGAGCGTGCTGCAATCCTCTGGTTCAAAATCAAACATTGGGCCTCCTGTCCTAACTTGCCGATAACTGTGACACAGGTAGCACTTGATTCTTATAAACATATACCATCCGGCAGCCATTCAATCCATAAACTGCAAGCATAAAATAAAAGCACCCGGAATTGGGTATTAAAGGAATGATACATACATTTTGGGAAATGTGCCTTCAGAAAGATTATGCTTTTATTTATTTTTGAATGTTTATTTATCTTGAGAGAGTACAGGAAAGGGGCAGAGAGAGAGAAAGAGAGAGAGGGAATCCCAAGCACACTCCACGCCATCAGCACAGAGCCAGAGGTGGGGCTGGAACCCACAAACGGTCAGATTACGACCTGAGCTGAAGTGAAGATTCAGATGCTGAACTGACCGAGCCAGGTGCTCCGAGATTCTGCTTTTTAAATAAAATACCAGGTGAGTTTCAGTATGGGCTCCATTGCTAATTGGAAACTTCCCATTTGGTGGGTTGATGAATTCCTGCTCAGTTACCTGTTGAGTTCAGTTAAAACTTGGTAACAACGAGAACGCTGAATATCACCTTCTTTGTAAATCTTTGCTTTGTTCCTCCCAGTGGTAGTTAGGATGCTCTCTTGCCAAGTTCTCTAACACTAGGTATCTTTGTTGTATCTCCCTGTCTTTCCTCTTGGATGTATTCAGCAGCTGCATGGTGAACAGCAGTCACTGCTGACACTGTTCTGGGTGCTGACCACACCTCAGGGGATGGATCTGGTGATTGTTGCCCTCTGGGAACTCACACCACAACACGGAGACACCCAGGAGACACATCCTCTGCCCCCGGGGACCACAAGCTCCCTGAGGATGGGAAACCTTTTCTGAAGAAACCAAAAAAGAACCAAATAACAGAAGTCTCTGAAAGGTTGGCTCCTAATATACAGATTGCCTTTCTGGTGAAATATGCAAGTTCCAACAGCTGAGGAGATCTTGTGCCCTCATCCCATCCCTCATGCCAGGACTTGAATTTCACAGGCACTGGGCAGCCTGTGATTTACATGAAAATGATTAAGGTTTAGGGTGAATAACAATGAGCTTAAATGTGCCCAAGTGTTGTTACCTCCTCTATTAGGCACCTACAATAAAATGCACCCCCATCTTGGTCAATTTCCACTCTGTTAAGGTATCCACCAATAACAGAGCTGGTCCCCGCCAGCCTCATGCAGGTCTGGGAAAGTGACAACTCACAGCTCCATGATTAAGACAGGGAGCTAGATGTGCCTGGGTGGCTCAGTCGGTTAAGCACTTTCCAGCTCAGGGCATCATCTCACAGTTTGTGAGTTCAAGCCCCGTGTCAGGCGCTGCACTGACAGCTCAGAGCCTGGACCCTGCTTCGGATTCTGTGTCTCCCTCTCTCTCTGCCCCTTCTCCACTTGAGCTCTCTCTCTGTCCCTCAAACATAAACATTTTTTAAAAACACGTTAAAAAACGCTCAGAGATTTTATGCCTGGACCCCCACCCCCACCCCAGACAAACAGCTGGCGGTGAGGTCAGTAGAACCTTACTTCTCAAATATTCACCAATTTTATGTATCAGGGCAGGGTGGGAAGGGAGCTTCTGGTTTTGTGACATCTTAGTGGAAAGCTTAGCATCCTTAAGCATCATGAAGATGGCAAGGGTGAGCTGCTGAATCCGTTTAAGTATTCCCTCGCAGACAAGGATTTCATAAATGTTTCACCTCATGATCACCTAGAGGGATAGTCATTAAGAGTTATTTAACCTTCTGACTTTCTCAGCACTGTCTTCTCTTTCCTATAAACCATGGGACCGTAGGATTCCTCAGTAGGATCCTGCAGTAGCGACTCCAGTTTTCCAGTGTCCTCCTTTCTAACGGACCGAAACCCCTGGACTCTGGTGTATTTTTTCATTTGTAAAGCATTCTCTCTTGTCTACATCCCCATCCCCGTCTCAACTGGCACTGAATTTGGGGGCCTCTGATGACTGTTTCCCCTCTTGGACGGCATAAAATGTGAACCCTCTTCCACTCGAGCCTCTTTCCTCCGGAAACGAACAGAGTCAAATCCCTCCACAGGATGCGGAGCTCCACCTGTCCAGACTCTGTGGTCCTTGGCCACCTCGTTCCCTCAGGAAACCCACTGTTGCCTCATTTGGCATTATCTGTAGAATAGGGATAACTTACACTTTCCGACGTGTGGCTCCAGTGAGAAGTAAATGAGATAATGCATGTGAAGCTCTTAGCCAGAGCTTGACATTAGTTATCAGTAAATGCTCACTATGACTCGTATTGTTGCTGTTTGCTCATAATCGGTGTTGGCTAGGGACACATCGCCCATATAGGCTTGCTTCCGTTAAGCAGGGGAAGCTAACAAAGTTTCCTTAGGTCATCAGTGTTCCCTGAAGAAGATTCTTGACTGTAACTTATGAAATGTAGCACTATTTGTACCTTATAAATGGACAGTGTCTACGTTCCTGGCAGATTTTCCATGCATTCCTCTTTTTTTTTTTTTTTTGAGTTTGTTTTATTTCCGCTTTTAAATTCCAGAAGAGTCGGATGTACAAAATATATTTTTGAAGCTCACATATCTGAAGAAAATCCATCATAACAAAGCATTCACTTTCCTGTTATTAATAAGGATGTTAATAAATAATGAAATAGCACTTGGCACTTATGTAACTGTGCCTTCCATCTTCAGAAGGATTTGCAGACATTAACTAGCTCTCACAAGCATTGCTTCTATAAAGTCAGAAAGCATTATCTCTCCTCCATTTGTCAAAATATCACCAACACCCAGTAAGAGAACCCCGTTTCCTTCGTGTTCTTTGTTGTTGCTATTTGTTTTTAGCAGGGGAGAGAGAGAAGCATGTCTTGGCTTTGCATATATTCAATAATCAAAATTTGATTATTTTTAACCATTGAGGCTCCCTCCTCAGGGAATGTTAGCTAAACCTGAGGCAGAAAGTTCTGACCCTGGCAGTCCTGTCCCTTTGTGGGAATTGGGGGGTGGGGGGGAAGCTTTGTTCTGTTTGTTTTCACACAAGAGGGACCGGGCAAAATTCTAAACCAGAGCTGACTGATAGAACTCTCCAAACTATGGAACTTTTCTATCATCTGCCTTCTTGAGAACAGCAATCACCAGCCACACGTGGCTTCTGAGCACTTGAAACGTGACTAGTGTGATCAAGGGGCTCAAGTTTTAATTTCATTTAATATAAATTCTTTTGAAGTTAGATTTAAATAGCCACATGTAGCCAGTGGCTACCATTTGGGACAGCACAGCCTTGACACCTCAGGAAGAAGTCACCTCCTTACTGAAGAGGTATTGAAGCCAAAAGGAAAGTACTTGTACCTCCTTAATTTACAACTTGTCTTTTATCGTGTTTTTTAAAAATATTTATTTATTTTTGAGAGAGTGCAAGCAAGGGAGAGGCAGGGAGAGGGAGGGAGAGAGGATCCAAAGCAGGCTCTACACTGACAGCAATGAGCCTGATGTGGGACTCGAACTCACGAACCGCAAGATTATGACCTGAGCCGAAGTTGGATGCTCAAGACGGACTGTGCCACCCAGATAAAACTTGTCTTGTAAAATAAGTTCTTAGATCTTTAAAACAGACATATCTGGCCACTCTGAAGAGTCTCTAGAAAAGTCAGGCTTGGAACCACCAGAACTCGGGAAGGGTAGTTCATGCCTCATCAATCTTTAATGATCTGTGCAAAGTTACCTCTGTCTCTAGATTGTGTCCAAGCGAAGGGAGTGGATTCATTGACAATCAGCCTGTCTCAGGTGGATGAGGAAACCCTCCATGAACGTTCCTTTTCTTCACCAGGCTCTTCTATAACCATGTTGCTTTTTTTTAACTGTAGAATGTGGCTGTAAATTAATAGTGTTATTGACAAAAGTGCCCACCAGGGCCAACTGCCGATCTTCTGTTTGCTATCAATTCGTTATGAAGCTGTAGGCGTAAGTTCAAAATGCAGAGGATAGCTCAGTGAAATGGGTCCCTCCGGAAAGGGCAGGTCTTGGGCTGGGGAAGTGGGTCAGGTAGAAGCAGAACAAAACAAAGTCATTGTCCCTTTTGAAAAGGAAACAATCACAAGCAATTTGGGTCATGCCAGAATGCCAGTCCAGAAACACTTGTGTTAGAAATGCAGGTACCATGGAACAGATGGCAACAACCCTCTGGGTGGAAAAAAAAAAAAAAGGCTTTAATAGAAGTGAATGGTTTTGACCCAAACCTCCTAAGAAGCCTTGCAAAGCTGGGTCAGGCTGGAATGGACAGGTCAGGAGGCAGGAATGAGATGTGGTACTTAAAGAGGAGAAATACACACGCTAATGTTTTCTCTTGAAAGCAGAATACAGGAGCCAGCAATCATCAGTAACAATTAAAGCCGAGGTAGATAAAGTACTGATTAATGTCAAGGTGTGTGAATGTATATCTCAGTCGGTATTGCGCCATCCTTTAAAACAAAACATGCTAAGAGTTAGCAGTTACGCTCTGCACCAGGAATAGCTGTTATCACTTCCTGACAAATCTCTCCAGGGCTTGAGGCAACAAACATTTATTATCTATCCTGTTTCTGAAGGCAGAGGGATTCCGGGCTGGCTCAGCTGGGCGGCTCTGGTTCAAGGCTCCTCCTGAGGTTGCAGTGAGATGCCAGCAGGGGCCACAGTCATTTCAAAGTCTGACTGGGGCTGGAGAATTGCTCCGAAGGTGGCTCACTCACACGGCTGGCATGCTGGTGCTGGCTCTCGGGTTTTCCGCACGCACCTTGACTGCGCGTCCTCACGGCAGTGCAGCTGGCTTCCCCCAGAGCATGCAATCCAGGAGGGCAGGTGAGGCGGCCCTTACACCCTGCTCCTGCCCCATTCTGGGGGGCACACGGGCCAGCCCTGACTCACTGTGAGGGGAATATATGAAGCAGGCTGGGGTCATTGGGAGTCATCCTGGAGGCTGGCTACCACAACAGAAAACATATTTTTAGAATAAAAGTGTAATTGATGACTAATTGAAAGTATAGAGATGCCATTTTTTTATTCTTCAGATAAGTAAAAATATTAAGGAATAATCATATCCCACATGGGCCTGTGGGGAGACAGGGTGCATCGGGAGAGCAGGTGGTCAGTGCTGATAGTGCGATGGACCCCGAGAACGTGCAGACACGAACACCCAGAAGCGCACGGCCCCCTGCTCTTCTGTTCCCAGCCATTCATCCTACAGAAGGAGCTGCAAACTGCATGGAGAGGCATAAACTAGAATGTTCCCTGAGTCTTTTCTTTTTCATAGTAACAGATTAGAAATAACCCAGGTCCTTTCTTCACTGCTTCAGTGCTTCACTGCACTGGTTGAGAAGCTCTGGTACTGTATAAAGGTGGTACATCTCTGAATATACTAAAAACGGAATTATACATTCTAAATAACTAATTGTATGGTTGATGACTTATATCTCAATAAAACTGTTAAAAGGTGTGATGGTACATCCATAGAAAGATTGGATACAGTGCTACTGTTAAAAATTACAATGTGGGGGCACCTGGGTGGCTCAGTCAGTTAAGAGTCCGAGTTTGGCTCAGGTCATGATCTCACGGTCCATGAGTTCAAGCCCCACATTGGGCTCTGTGCTGACAGCTCAGAGCCTGGAGCCTGCTTTGGATTCTGTGTCTCCCTCTCTCTCTGCCTCTCCCCTGCTCTCTCTCTTTCTCTCTCTCTCAAAAAAATAAATGTTAAAAATTAAAAAAAAATAACAATGATGATTTATGAACCCTCAGGATTTCCTAAGTGAAAAAACAAAATAGAGCAGTATATTCAATCTGCTATCTTTGGGGCAAAGAATCATAACATGCACTTATACTTTCTTACATCTACATGAAGAAGTAGAAGGAAATGAAAGAAAGCACAGAAGGAGCAGGTGACAGAGGAGGGAGGAGACAGGGATGGGGTCATGAGAAGGCATGTGTCTCGTCTCTCATCGTTTTGATTTTTGAGCCACCAGGGTGTATTACCTAATGAAAAATACAATAAGATAATAATATGCCCGATAACTTTCACAAGTTCTAGTTCTGCCTCAATTTTTAACTAACTGCAGTCTAAGAAATGCCACTTTACTTTTCTGAGTTTCTGATTTTTCTTCTGTCCAGTGGATTTATTGGTCTTCGATCCCTCGGCTGTCACTGGAACTGTTTGCTCAGATAGATTTGCTTTCCCACAGCCACACACCACCTGTCCCCTGAAGTATAGGTCTGGGGTCGGAGAGCACAAAGCTTCCGGAGAAAGTGATCCATAACCCACATCTCCGTGGGACGATCCCACCATGTAACCTGCTGCAGAGAGGGAAAGAGAGCAAGAGCCACATCTGGTCCTAGAGATAAAATGAGTAAAAATGGAAATGAGAGGAAACGCAACTCGGCAACAGCAGAAAGTGGCCAGAACAGGGCGGAAATCAAGACAACTGGAACATTTAAAAGAGGACGTGGTGCCATGTGGACATCTCACGCTGCCATCTCCAATTCGGGGTTCACTATAGACAGAGATGACATGTCAGAGCTGCAGAGACCCTCCCCAGCCCAGCAGCCCTCCTCCTGCGTGTCGCTGATATTCCCACACCAAAGCAACCACAGATCACGCCCTCGTCCGCAGGAGACTCCTGTTACCATGGGTGGACCCAGAGCCTCACACGGACGTGCTGGTACTCTCGAGATGGGGAGCAAGGTGACAGCGGAGCTCTTAGTTAGCTCCAACGTGGAAGGGAACAGGCGCACAGAGATGTGGAAGGAGCCCTGGGTGAGCATTGCTGTGATGGCAGCTGCGAAGTGAGAAGAGGCTCTGGGATCCCAGGAGGAGCTTGGGGAACAACAAAGGCTAGACTTGCCTCCTTGACACTGAACTCTTGAAAGGCTGTCACATTGAAAGTGTTGAGTTTGGGGCGCCCGGGTGGCTCAGTTGGTTAAGCCTCCGGCTTTGGCTCAGGTCATGATCTCAAGGTCCGTGAGTTCGAGTCCCATGTCTGGCTCTGTGCTGACAGCTAGCTCAGAGCCTGGAGCTGCTTCAGATTCTGTGTCTCCCTCTCTCTCTGCCCCTCCCCTGCTCACCTCTCTCTGTCTCTCCAAATTAAATAAACATTTTTAAAATTAAAAAAAAGAAAGAAAGTGCCGAGTTTGACTTTTCTGGAAAGCATGAACTGGCAGCAAAGGGAGGAGGGTGGCTCTGGGAAGTCACCTCCCAGGAGGCTGTGGGCCACCAGAGCAGGCTGTCTTCACGTAAGGGGTTCCTGTCACCCAGGTAAGCATCCCGCGGGACTGTCTTCTCTCACGGGTGCCTGACAGCAATGTCGCCCTCCAGATTCAAAGCAGAATCAACCAAAGGAGCCGGTTGCACATCAGTGTCCCAAACCTCACCCCTTGAGACTTAGTTTAGCTGGTCAAAGGGGGAGCCCAGAATTTGTAGTCTCCACAGGCACCCAGATGACTCCGCGATGGCAGTGTGTGAAATGACATCTGGGAGACACGTAGGTAAATAATCCAGAAATGATTCATTTCAAAGTTTCATTTTCTCTGGAGTTCACCCTGACCCAGGTCAATTACAAGAATCCTTTCTATTTCTGCACAAGAAAGAAAATGCCTTGGGTCTGCGACTTTTGTTTGCCATGATGACATTTCCCTTTGAGTTCTGTATTTCACCGGCCAACCCCCAGCCCTTCCAGAGAACAAGGGCTCCCTCAGCAATGTGCAGGGAGGGCGTCACACCCCGGCACTGGCTCTGAGACTGAGCTAACGGTCCCAGTGGTGCCGTGCTCTCCCTGGAAAATTGCCTGTCCCCTTCAAGGTGGGGCTCGTCATTGTCCCCGGGCACCTGGACGCGGGCTGGGCAGGGTGAAAATGCACCGTGCTGGGGCCCAGGGGATCAGGGTTCCTGTCTTCTGTGGAGCGGGCATATCACCAGACCCCCTGAGCCTCGGAGTTCCAGCTGTAAAGGCCCCAGGTGATTTTTCCAGACACATTTTAATTAATTCTGAAACTATAGTGTGCAAGGCACACAAGTGCTTACTTTCTCACCTGCACGTGTATGTGTTCACACACATGTATCTACGTGTGTACGCACACATGCAGGTGCTCACATACTCATGTGTGTGCACAGGCATATGTACTATTGTGTATACATGGCACATATATGTACACGTACATATATGCATATAAGATACGCACAAATATACATGCACCTACGTATCTGAATACTGCGTTTATATGTATGTTTATTTCTCATCCTTACAAAGTGAAGCCCCAGAATTGCAGGCATCTTCAGGCAGTGGTGAGTGACTGAGCCACGACTTGTGTTCAGTTCTTCCCAGATCACAATCCAGACTCTTCCTCCCACCACGGAGCAGAGGAGGCTCTGGGAGGACTGTGGCCCACAGGGGGCGCCCCAGGGGATGCCGCACGGCTGACGGCTGAACTCCCCCCACAGCTGTCCCTGCACTCTGGTTTAGGCTTCTTTCAGTCCCTTCGGACCCTCACTTACTTCTCACTCTCTCAACCTTCCCATCTGCTTCTCACTCCAGAATTGGCTGGACAGGGAGGGACTGATGCCTCTGATCCCCACCTTGAGCCGACCCCGCCCTGTCTGGGGCTAAGCTCCTATTTCTCAGTCGGCCTACCCCAGACTCCCTCCCTCCCAGATCTCTTGCAGAGATCACAGCCCTCTCACTGCTGGCTCCAAGCCCAGCACAATCTTGGGGCTCTTCCGAAAGCTCTGTCCTCTGCCCCTCACTGTCCTATGCACTTTGCAGACACATGTCCTGGACCCCAGTTTGTGCAGTTAGCTTCAGACTGCCTTTGTCCTCTCCTTACCCCCGGGACACAATGCTCGGACTCCTTTGTGCCCAGCTGCACTGGGGCCACTGCCTGCAGTCTTCCTTGGCCTGACACTCCACGATCCCAAGCTCCCCTACCCAAGCTCAGACCAATCCCAGGACCTTCTCTACCTGCCTCTCACTGACCCTGAGCTGTCCCTCTAAGCCTGTTTGACAGCAACACGCCCCAAGAGAGCCCTGGCATTTTCCACCAGGCATCTCTGCGCACCCAAAACAACTCCAGGTGGATGTGGAATCTAAATCGAAGCAATGGTCTTGCTGTATACGTGCGAGTTCAGGGCAATCTCCTGTACCTAACTGACAAGGTTCTGAAAGTTTGATGACATACTCAGTGAGTGAAGAGTGGGCACAGCCCCTCCTACACAGCTGATGAAGCTGTAGATTGGTTACACATCCAAGGAGAACAGGTTCACAGTAACTATAAAATGTTAAATGGGTACACTCCTTGACCCAACTATTCTGTAGTCAGCAGTGTGGTTTTTATTGCTTCTGTAATCAATTGCCACCAATTTAGTGTTTAAAATAACACAGGTTTATTATCTCGTGATTGGAAAGTTAGAAGGCTCAGCTCTAGGCGCCTGGGTGGCTCATTGGGTTAAGCGTCTGACTTTGGCTCAGGTCATGATCCCACAGTTTGTGGGTTCGAGCCCCACATCAGGCTCTGTGCTGACAGCTCGGAGCCTGGAACCTGCTTCAGATTCTGTGTCTCCCTCTCTATCTGCCACCCCCCCCCCCGCCTTGCTTGCACCCAATCTCTTTCTCTCTCTTTCAAAAATAAGTAAACATTAAAAAAGAAGAAGACTCAGCTGATTTTTTTCTTCCAGGTCCCACAAGGCTGAAACCAAGTGATTGGTGGCCTGTGCTCTTATGTAGAGATCCTGTGGGAGAATTGAGCTCCAGCCTGATTGTGATTGTTGGCAGAATTCTGTGCTACGCGATTGTAGTGCTGAAGTCCCCCTTTCCTTGCTGGCTATTGGCCAGGGCTCATTCTTGGCTTCTAGAAGCTGCCCACATTCCTTGGCTTATGGTCCCCTCCATCTATAAAGCCAGCAATGGTGGGTTGAGTCCTTCTCGTGATTCAAATCTTTCTGGCATCCCCTCATCTCTCCTGCCTCTGACTGGGAAAAAATTCTGTGCATTTAATGGCTCATGTGATCGAATAGTGCACTCAGAGAAGCTTGGATAATCTTTCTTTCTTTCTTTTTTAAATCTTTATTTATTTTGAGAGAGAGTGCATGTGTGTGAACGAAGAAGGGACAGAGAAAAAGGGAGAGAGAATTTCAAGCAGGCTCCACGCTTGATCTCACAAAACCATGAGATCATGACCTGAGCTGAAATCAAGATTCAAACACTCAACCAGTTGAACCACCCAGACACCACAATCTTTCTTTCTTAAGGTCTATAATTGTAAGCACATCTGCAAAGTCCCCGTTGCCAAGAAACATAGTATTTTCACAAGTTGCAGGGATTAGAGCATGAACGTCTTGAGGGGAGAGCCAGTCTGCCCACTACCATCTCCCTCTTTTGCAGGAAGGGATGTGTCTGCAAAAATGTTCATTGCAGCATTGTTGCAAGAGTCAAACAATGGAAACAGCCTAACTGTGATGCAGTGGGCGGTGGTTTATAAATTACCGTTGATACAATGAAATATACCATGCAGTTGTTAAAAAGAATCAATTGACAAGGAAAAACCACATTCTTGCAAAGAAAAAAAGAGAGAGTATAAATGTTACCATGAATCTGCAGAAAGAAAGAATATGTATCTAAGTTTTATATATATAATATATTATTTATGTGCTTGTGTGTGTGTATAAATGTAGAAATGCCATGCAACATTTTTTAAAAAGATACATCAATCTATTGAGAGTCGTGGCCTCCAGAGAGAAGTCAGGCGTCGAAGACAGAGCTATGAGGACAGCAGGGGGAGGGCACTGAGCTGGGCTGAGGCTGACTGTGTTCCCGTCCCAGCTCTGTCCCCTGTCATTAACTGAGTTGAGAAGGTCATCTCTCTGTGCTTAATCTCTTAATCTGTTCATTTTTTTTTTTAACCCTAACCTCTCTGTGCCTCGCATCTCAATGGAAATGGTAATAGTAGCATCTCTCTCTCGAGTTGTTGTAAAGATTAAATGGATGAATATATTTGAAGGTTTTGAGGGGCGCCTGGGTGGCCCAGTGGGTTAAGCATCCGACTTCAGCTCAGGTCATGATCTCACAGATTGTGAGTTTGAGCCCCGTGTCGGACTCTGTGCTGACAGTGCAGAGACTGGAGCCTGCTTCGGATTCCGTGTCTCTCTCTCTCTCTCTGCCCCCCCACTGCTCACGCTGTGTCTCTCTCCCTCAAGAATACATAAACATTTAAAAAAAATTTTTTTTAAAGGTTTTGAGGAGGGTCTGACACAGAGTAAATGCCATGTAAGTATTTGCTATCATGATCTGGTCAAAAATAAATAGAATAGACAGGGTAGGGAGGGGCTACGGCACCACATTGCTATGTGCAATGACATCCATGTGCCACTTCTGGGCCCTCCCTGCTGACGCATCATCTCAGAGAGAGGGTCCGGAGAGGGCAGTGACTTTCCAGAGCCACTCTGGGACCGCAGAGTGTAGGTGGTGGTGGGTGTAGCAGGGTCTCCTGGTTTCGGATCCAGTGGTCCATCCTGTGCCCCGTCAGCGGCAGGAGTGGGAACCCAGGAGGCAGTGAGCCTCTGCCCTGTTGTTCCCATTGATGGCGGCTTAGGGGTGCAAGCCAGACCCATCGGACGTGGCCTGTACCCTCTCACTGCCTCTCATTTTGAGCTGTGAAACGGGAAAATTAAGACTGAGCACGTTCGCTGGGAGAACCTGGGTCACTTGGATCTCGAGCAGTTTTCGGAAGCTCTGAGAAATGGTCTCAAAGACATAGCAGAACCTTTTCAGGGGCAGCTCATACTGCCGGCCAAGGACAGGCCCGCGGCCATGACTCGAGAAGGGAAAATTCAGACGCTCCCATGATTGAGCAGAGTGGGAGGAAGAGGAAAGGAAATGGGGAATTTGTACTAAATGGCCTCACTTGGAGCAGATGCTGTAACCCTGGCGAGCCTTCCTTGGCATCAGTCCTGCCAAAGGGAAGCAAGGAAACACCGCGTTGAAAAGTCTCTTCTCCTTTTCCCTCTTGCCCCTGGTGGCTTATTTTTCTCTTCTCGCCATTGAATATATCGGTCCAGCTGCCTCCACAAATACCTACCTTCCCCTCAGCAGATGAAACATCTTTGCCCAAATGAGGCAAACGTGGAAAGACCTCAGGCGGTGGGCACCCTGGTGACGCCCACCCCCGAGCCACTACTACAGGCCTCGCGGAAGCCAACACCACCATCCAGTTTGCCCAATTTCCGCTGCCCTCTTTTCTCTCTCTTTGGGCTACTCTTTGATTTCCGCCTGCAGTGAATTATTTATTTGGCACGGCGGCAGGAGAAGCAGGAGCGCTGGGCCCGTGGGGAACGATGCGAAGGAGGATGCGGGGAGCAGCGTGCTTCTGCAGCTGGGAAGCAGAAAGCAGGGGCTCTTCTAGAAATCTTCCTGAAGCACAGCCAGAGTTTGTGCAAGTGGGGCTCATGGAGCACGGCCCGCGCAGAGCAGCACCGTGCCACCTCCTGGGAAGCCACAGGCTGCTCCGGCCAGGAGAGGCCCTGTCTCCACCTCTGGACCTTAATTCCCCCCTGGTGAGGCCCGTCTGGTAGAGAGAAGGCCCGGGTTTGCCGATTCCCTCGTTTCTCGGTGGCTGAACGCTCTGGCCTCTCGGGACGGGCGCATGAAGCCCAGAAGCCTGGGCTACAAGGAGCCCAGCTTGGTTCTTAGTGAGCCCACTTACCTGTCACCGCACCTGCACAGGTAACAGGACCCGCTCAGCATGCCTGCCGCTCTGAGGCCAGGCGCCCCTGGAAAGTTCTCTCAGAACAGTCTGAAAGAGTTAACACAACTTGCAAAAACTCACAAGAGAAACTGCGGCTTCCGTTTGACTAATGAGCAACGGCCAGCGCTATTTTTGGTCCCATTTTCAGTGTTTGCCTAACATGAGGTAAATCACTAATGTTTATCCTGGGGTTTTTCAGCCATGTTCTCTGGAAGCCGTGGGCTGTGTGCTTGTTGGTAGGCGGAGAG